>JAUCBJ010007072.1:0-37388 GCA_032718475.1 Nemertoderma westbladi | reverse complement strand
CAATCTACCATCGGTCCGATCAAAGTGTTTAACTCCCAGTTCATTGACTACCTACTCTCACCTGAACACGGCTACAACCTTGTTAGGAGATGGACCACTAAGGTTGACATACACAGCTACACTATGATCCTATTCCCTATTAACCTAGGTGGTACCCATTGGTCCTTGGGCGTATATCAACCCCCCAAGAGACTGATCTCCTTTCTGGACTCCTATGGGAGCAGGGGTGTCCGACAAGTGGATGCCCTAAGTAGATGGGCATCCCTCGAGTCTGCCAGATGGGGAAATATTAGCCAGGACTGCCTCTCTGTTGTGTACCCCATATCCTCCCGTCTACAGCACAACAGTTACAATTGTGGAGTTTATGTCGCCCACTTTGCCAAGGTTCTCCTTGAAGGGGGTTCACATTTTGCCACCAATGACATGGAGATGGATTCCTTCAGGGTTGATCTTCAGAAAACGGTAACTAGTAACATGTTACTCATCCCACCTAAGTCCCACCTAATCACCCCTACCTCTTCCCACCCGCCGTCACCCTCCAACACTACTCCCATGGTCCAGGACTTCACCAACCAACATCCAGCCCACCCTGTGTCTGCCGTCGGCATCCCCACACACTCAGCACCCCCTCCATACAATGACCCCCCGACACAAGACACCCCTCCCCCCAGCAATGGAGATCCATCCTTCATCCCCCCCTGTCACCCACAAACTGAAGCTGACATTCCAAGGACAACCACCCCTATCACTGCTCAGCCAGCTTCCACCAATCACCTGACCACACCACCCACATTCACTCACACCAGACATTCATCATCCCCCATCCCTCTGCACTCCAATTTAGTAACCAGTAGCGTACCCCAAACCCACTCACCCATCCTCGAGATAGATACCCTTAAGGTCAGTGATCTTAAGCTCCAGCTCAAATCTCGTGGCCTCCCCACAACCGGCAAGAAGGAAGTGTTGAAGGCCCGTCTGCTGAATGCCACAGCTCCTTCACCTCCCATCAACACTCATCACCCAACATGTCCAGGTGTGTCAAGTTCACAACAACCTACCAGTGCTTCCCATGCACCCCACTTACCCTCTCTGGGTGCCTCGTCCGCTTCTCTCCCTTCTATTGACTCTATCCTCCGGATGAAGATCCCAACCCTCCGTCATATACCCAAGGCTTGTCGTGATCTGTGGGCTGATGTGGTCAGTGGAGTGTTTGAATCCATCTGCTCGGATCCCCTTAACCCTATCAACTGGGTACCCGCCTTCCTTCTATCCCCATGCATTCTGGCTAACCCCAAAAGGGCAGGGCGCTGCCATTGGAAAGACATAGAGAAGTTAGTCAAGTCCCGGCTACGAAAATGGCTTAACGGTGACATCCTTAGTCTCTGGGAAGAGTCATGCTCCAACTACTCCGCATCCAGGAAACCGAAACGGCTCAGCAAGCCAACCCCTGAGTCAATTCGTGAGTCCAACGCAAGGCGGGCCCGTCGTGCCATGGCAGATGGTCAATATAGTAAGGCGGCCCAAGCATTAACTTCCCAGGGCCTGGCTGAGCTCACGGAAGACACCTTTATAGAGATGCTCTCCAAGCATCCACAGCCCCAAGTGCCATCCCTACCATGTGGCCCTGTACCGCCCCCAGCCCTCATTCCAGCTGCAGCTATCTCCAAGGCCATCAAGTCGTTCCCCCCTGGCTCTTCCCCAGGACCATCCCAGCTACGACCTACCCACCTGAAGGAGGTTATCTCTGCCCCATCCCCATCCAAGGCCAACCGTGCCCTCACGGCATTGACCAATGCCTCCAACCATATGGCTTCTGGCCAAGTCCCTCCCACCATCCTCCCCTACCTCTGTGGAGCATCTCTGTACCCTTGCGTGAAGAAGGGGGGTGGCCTACGCCCAATTGCCGTCGGTGAAACCTTAAGGAGGATGGTCTCCAAGTGTCTTTCTTCATCTGTTAGCTCAGCAGCTTCCACTCTTCTATGCCCCCTGCAGGTCGGTGTTGCCACCCCGAATGGCTGTGAAGCAGTTGTACGTGCCATCTCCTCCACTTTAGAGGATCCCACTATCCCTGCTGACAGCAAGTGGGTCCTTTTGGTAGACTTCAGTAATGCCTTCAACAACATTGACCGTTCCAACATGTTTGTGGAAGTTAGGGAACATATGCCATCAATCTCTGCTTGGATCGAAGCCTGCTACGGCGCCCAGGGTGTTCTGTGGTTGGGCGACCGCAAGATTCTCAGCTGCAGTGGTGTCCAACAGGGAGACCCATTGGGCCCACTGGCTTTCTCTCTGGCCGGTCACCCTGTGGCAGAGCGGATTCGTGATGAAATCCCAGGCCTCCTTATCCACGTATGGTACCTGGATGATGTTTCACTCTGCGGTTCCCCAGCAGACCTCCTCAAGGCCCTCAAGATACTTGAAGAAGCAGGCTACCCCAGAGGGCTCCACCTAAACCATTCAAAGTCCCAGTTGTTCATCCCTGAGTCATCTGCATCTGTGCCAAACCCCCTTCCCACCTCAATCCCTGTACTTTCCAAGGGTTTCATCCTACTGGGTTCCCCAATTGGTCCAGAATCCTTCTGCGAGGCCTCCTTGAGGGGCAGAGTTGAAAAGGTCAGGTCCATCATTAAACTGCTTCCAGACTTGAAAGATTCTCAGATGGAGATGACTCTGCTTCGGTCGTGCTTGTCACTCCCCAAAGTTGTGTTTGCCCTTCGCTGCTGCCCACCTTACCTCATCCAAGATGCGACCGCACAGTTTGATTCTGTCATTCATGCTGCTCTGTCCGACCTCGTAGGGGGCTCTCTTTCCAGCTGGTCAGCCAATAAGGCTGTTCTCCCAACCTCCATGGGAGGTGTTGGTCTTCGCGGAGCAGCTGATCATGCCCCTGCGGCATACATTGCATCCGTCTGCCAATGCGAGGCATTGGTCTCCCAAATCCTGCATCATGCCCCTTTCAACCCTCACATTACCCCCACCCTGTCCTCCCTGGCGCAGGCTGCTAAAGAATCTGACTGGTCTACCCTCGAAGCTCTACCTTCCCCTATTACTCAACGCCAACTCTCTCACTCCATCGATCTGGCCTTGTTTGATGACCTAATCTCTAATGCCCCTGACCACAGGTCTAAGGCGCTTGCCAACTCCTCCTCCCTGCCACATGCAGGGGATTGGCTACATACAATCCCTTCAGAAAGACTAGGGCTACATTTCCTTGACGCCGAGTATCGCCACTCAATTTGCTATTGGCTTGGCATCCGTATGAGCTCCTCCACCTACCCTTGTCCCGTATGCTCTTCCCCAGCAGACCCGTATGGGGATCATCAGGTCGGCTGCGGTGGAGATGGGGACAGGATTGCTCGTCATGACTCTCTTCGGGGCGCAATTTTCTTAGCTGCACAATCTGCTGCTCTTGCGCCTCGAAGTGAAGTCCCCGGCCTCATTCCTGGGTCTCGCAGTCGTCCAGCCGATATTTTTCTCCCCAACTGGCATCGCAGTCAGCCAATGGCCTTGGATGTCACGGTCATCTCCCCCCTGCAGGCCTTAACCCTCAACGGTGCTGCCACAGACCCTGGCTATGCCCAATCCATAGCCAGAAATCGAAAGCTAGCAGCCCACGCAGATGAGTGCAGGAGCTCCGGCGTCGGTTTTACACCCTTGGTCGTTGAGGCACTAGGTGGTTGGGATCCCCACTCTTCCTCTACCATTCGGGAAATTGCCAGACTCCAGGGCCTAAGACGTGGTACACCCACTGGTGACTCAATCCGACACCTTTTCCAGAGGCTATCCGTTATCCTGTGGCGTGGGAACTCCTCCATGTGGCTGCGCAGATCCCCAACCTTCCCCCCCTCAGTAGATGGGGTGCTTTAGAGGCCTCACAGACAATACAGACCTTACAACCTTGTTTTTAGCCTATCGTAGTGTATTGTCTCATACCGATTTGTACTGTACAGAATAGTAACGTATTTATTGTATTGTATTGCCTGTATTTTACTGTATCGTATTGCAATGTATCGTATTGTAGTGTATTGTATAGTAAAGTATTGTATTATCTGGTATTGTACTGTGAAGCATTGTATTGTATTGTTACGTGTTCTATTGTAAAGTACTGTATCATATTATAGTGTTTAGTGCTGTATTGTAAAGTTTTGTACTGTATTATATTGCTTAGTATTGTATTGTAAAGTTTTGTGCTGTATTACATTGTTTAGTATCGTATTACTTAGTTGATATAGTAACTTTGGGTGTAATAATGAAGTAATTTTTTAATAATATTCCTTATTTAACCTATTAAATAATACTGATTCTGATAATAATTTTTTGTTTCCAGTAGAGAATTATTATTATTTTATTAGTACAATAAGGAGATAGGGTCAGTTTCATTAAAACTGTATGTAGAAAGAAAATGAAATAAAAACAAGTACCAGTCATTTTTGTGACACGCCCTGTAAGTCGATCCCACTGACAAATGGATCTAGAGATATAATAAGTACAAAATTGTGCGAGTTTTTAATTGTGTGGTCCATTTGTTATTTGATCTCTATTTATTGTTTAAAGTTCATTTAATATCACACTGGTTTTTTACAATATTACAACCTTATGTTTTATTAATTTACCCAATCGAAGCCTTATAAGGGCCGGTTATTTATACACATATCCCTAATGCGCTCAGTATGGTCCAAACAACATATTACTATGAAAATAAAATATCTGCAAAGAAAAGAACCCAATACTATATAATTTGACCTTTTTAAACAGTTTTCACTTTTGCACACATATTTGTACAAGTGCACTTTATCAGATCGTAATGGTGGTTCTTATTTAACGAACTTATGTTTAACCTCTACCGATCTACGGTGGTGTATGATCAAGTGTCAGTCGCTAAAAGTGTCAAAAATCAAATTTAACAAATCTCGATATTTGTGATTTTGGACCATATTCATGGACATTTTTACCATTTCCATGACAATCACTGATTACATCAAGTCAGCTACCGATTCAGATTTGGTATCATATCAAAATGAATGGCCAAAAGATAGGTCTTCCAAAAAATATAAGTTCCAGTTGTGTGACGGGATCAGGGATCCTGACCGGGTTGTTATAGTACGCATCACCATTCTGCTTGGGGATCGTGCTAACAGCTTTGGCCGAGGCCGTAGGGGAAAAACAATAAGAGTTTGGTGTTGTCTTTCTATATTAGTAAATATATCCGATGATAGCACAATGTATGGTTAAAGCGAAATACAGATAAATGGTTACCGGTATGGCGGTGTCGGTCAATAACTATGACCAGTCTGCCCTATCTAAACTGAATAACATAACTGACTGGTAATGTGAGATAATATATGATTAATACATTGAATATTGCTTCCCCTCTTACTCTACTTTGGCCTTCTACCCAATGGATGCTTTCCTGTTCCCTATCACGTGCTTCCCTCCCCTATATTGGCTAATATACTACTTGTCACCTTGGCACTCCCTGGGAGTGTTTCCCCTCTGCTGCTAGCCTCTACTAGCTGTATTCCCTCCGAGGTGGTTTGACCTCTAACCTTCCTATGTGGCTTTGGGGATTGTGTCCCCCCCCCCCCCCCCCCCAATGTTGGTTATGATATGAGATTGATATTGGTAATCTCGTATCTCCAACATATTGCTAAAATGCCACTAGTCCCATTTTCTGGTGGGTAATGAAGTGGAATTGAATCCGCTTACAAGTTGGTTACCATAACGTATCCCCTATGCTGGCTGGCCCATGGACTATAGTGAATGCGCGCGTTCATGGTAAGCTATGTAGCTAGCTAGTTATTTCAGATTATTTGACCTTTAAATTGTAGGTACAGTAAGTTAAGGCCAGTTGGCTAGGAAATCAATACTATAACTGAATAATCCACGCGTTTAATTTCTTCATGTTGGTAGTTTTAGTTCGCCCTAAATTAGTATAAACGTTTTTATAATGTAATTATTTATGTAATATACTTAGTATTTACTTAATAAAGATTTTTTTATTGAAATTTCTATTTATTTTTCATTTATAAATTATTTAGGCCATATGTGAAGAATACCAACCAGAGTTTCTGCTGTTATATTTTACTTTTCGGTTTACCCTGAAGAAGACCTGGTTTTCACCAAAAATACAGGTTACAGAAGGGCTGAATCTAACCAAAACTAGTTAATAAAATAGTAATTATGTTTGTGCTGTAGCTTTGATTTTTATTTTAGTGCAGTAGGTTCGGGTAATTTTGTAAAGCTATAAATTGCTAATTGCTAATTATAAAACACAAATTACAAACAAAAAGAAGCAGACATGTAAGGTTGATCAACATTTTACAAGCAACGGAAGTGCACACTGCAGCCCTTAGAACCATACGGAATAAACTCAATTAATGAAGCAACTGCAAATTTACATGGCTACACTAGATAGTACTATAATAGTATATATAGTAGATAGTATTTATTGTATATTTACGGTGGCTGATTGCGGCCAATTATTTCCATGTTTATCACGCGGGTGAAAAACATTTATCACCTGGATAAAAATTATGTTTCACCCGGGTTAAAAATATTTAAATGTTTAACTATTGATTTTCGTTTATTGTTTTGGTTTGAATAACATGCCACTGTAACCTGATCCTTTCCCGTAATTGATTACTAACATTGGTCGAGATATTTATTCACCAAGAGTGAAACTGGATTAAAATGAGCTTTCGATATTATTAATAAGGGAACTAACTACATGCATTCAGTGTTCTGACACAGATATTTCAACCGGGTGATAAATGTTTTTAACCCGGGTGAAAAATAATTTTAAAAATGGAAATAATTGGCCGCAATCAGCCACCGTATATATTTATTCGAAAAATCGATCAACTTGCTTACTGGTCGGAAATGCCAACCAACCACCAAGGTTAGAGCTGAATCACCAGCCGATCGCCTCAATGGTTGGAAGGCCCACTTTGAAAAGCTCCTCAATAATGACAGGGTATTGCCTGATAACTTTATAGAAGTAAAAGTGTCTGAGTCTGTACTCCCAGATATTCCCATTGGCGATATCTCCTTTGCAGAAGTGAAGGCTGCTGCAAAGAGCATTAAGACCAATCGTGCTAGTGGAGTAGATGGTGTTCCCCCTGAGGTCTTTAAAATACCTGAGTGTTTAAAGCTCATCCCCCTATCATCCATCTATCCCATCATAGTAGACATATACCGAACAACAAGAGTCCCACAAGAAATGAAAACAAATAAGTTGGTGCCAGTTCCCAAGAAGGGCAACCTAACACTCCATGGTTCTTTTCGGGGAATCTCATTGATCTCGATTGCTGCAAAGCTATACAATAGAATTATATTAAATCGCATCAGGGATCCCATTGAGAGACTGCTCCGTGGAAATCAGAATGGGTTCCGTAAAGGTCGTGGGACCATGGAGCCCATTTTGGCACTTAGAATGATAATTGAAGAGTTATCAAAAAAGAAAGACAGGCATCTTATCAGCATATCTGTTATCTTTGTTGACTTCTTCAAGGCCTTTGATTCAGTCTCTCGCTCACGTATGTTCCGCATACTTTCATTATATGGGATTCCTGATGAAATTATTGCAGCAATCAGATCAGTATACAATGGTTCGACAACATTTGTGTCTACTGTTGACGGTGACAGATAACCATTTGAAGTGTAATGGGACGTCCTCCAGGGAGACACACTTGCACCATTCTTGTTCATAATTGTGGTTGACAATTGTTGTTCTACGCACGTCCTTAGATCATCATAATGATGATGGGGTGATGATAACTCCACCTACTGGCTCCCGAAGTCGAGGAAATCCTGCCAAGTACCTAACTGATCTAGACTTTGCTGATGATTTAGGAGTACTCTCAGAATCACTAGAGGGAGCCCAACGGCTCCTCAGCTCGTTAGAACATGCTGCTTCTAGTGTTGGTCTTTTTATTAACTCCAGAAAGACCAAAATTTTGACAGTTAACTTTGAAAGTCCTCAGCAAGTCTCTGATCGGATCGGACGCCGGGTTCATTGTGTCAAGTACAATGCACACATCTCCAACCAGACACTATATAACATTGGAGGTGTCTCATTGGTTCCCCCAAGCTTGACACTAGAACAAAATCGCCTTCGCTTTGCAGGACATTGCTTTCGCCGTGAGGACCAGCCAGTGCATAATCTTGTACTTTGGGAGCCTCATAGAGTGAATAAGCATGGTGGACAGCCCATGACTTTCTTGAGACGCATCTTAAAGGACACTGGCCTTGAAGATGCGGATGATCTAGCAAATGTCATGGGTGATAGGGAGTTGTGGCGGCGCGATTTTGTCGACAAGCCGGCACAGCATTCTTAAAAATGCAGCTGCAATGCAGCATTGTCGATCCTAGTAGTAGTATTCGAAAAATATACGCTATAAATATATGTTTATTTTAACCTATTCGTTTGCTAATCGATCGTTTCATCCCAGAATGGAAAACATCCCAGTTGACCATATCTGCAACACAACTCTCTTGGAATATCTCGCATCTGTCAGTGAAGTTAAAAGAGGAGCATTGATTACTCTGTTCACAATCAATGCTACAGTGGGTGGATGTTGGGGCTTTGGTAGACGCACCAAGTGATGTCTGGTTAGTGCAGAAAGAGTTGATGTAGAATCCACCAAGTGAAATTGATATACAAAAATTGGCCAGAATATACAGGACTACATGGGTGGACGCTGACGACGACATAGTGCACTGTGCAGTCTTACCGAAATATATGAAATATAAATATTATTAATTTAAACCAGTACTGGGTTTAGTTAGATAATAAGCAAGTCTCTATTGATATATGTTAACCAGTCCTTGATTATACCATATAATTGAGATTTCTATATTTCTATATTAACCCTATTAATTAAAACCTGGCTATAAAATGTTGTACAAATACCGGGAAAGTTGCAAATGTGTTATATTGTACTGTACAATGTTTTAGCAAACTAATTTACAAATGGAATAATTTTGATATCCGAGATATATGTGATGTGAATGTTATATTGATTGTATTATAAGGACAGAATGATGATTTCTGTTTGTACTAATGAATAGAGTTATCACCATAGAAACAACGCAGGTGTTGTATTGAACAATAGTTAAATGCTATATTTTTAACTGGTAATGTCTAAATTATTAATATATAATAAGTCCATGGCGTATTAGGCAGATAATTTATAATAATAAACAAATTAATATACTTTATTGATCTCAATTTCTTTCCATCAGTAATCTATGGAGTTCCATGTACGTAATTTTTATAAAGAACGGTTTGATTGATGGCATGTCTTCTTGTGAATTCTTAGAATTTTCTACTCATCTTAAGCAGACCGATATATTGCTCCACTTATCAGACTTAATTCTAGTGACGGGCCTAGCGGCCCAATAAGGAACCGACCTTATATTTCGTGAAAAAGTAAACTGGTAGTTTACTTGGAGTAAGGTACCTTGTTACAAATTTTAGTTTATGGTTACAAATCCGAGTTTCAGTACCTGTATTCCGGTTTCGCTCAGGGAACCTGCTGTCGGTCAACCCGTGGTCTGTCGAGGATATGCGGTAGACCTCGGAATCATTGTAACAAATAAGAGGGTTCAGTTTGACTTGTAATATGTTTGGCATTTACTAGATCAATAGCTAATACCTCTCACCAATATATTGCATGTACGGTGGGAATGAGCGTAATACCAATAACACAACAATATAATACTAATAAACATTAGAGAAAGTTATAGGGTAGAGGTGGCATTTAATGTAAGTTCTTGGTCGATCGTTTTTGGGGTTCTTTTGCCAGAAAGGCAGGGCAAAGTTGTAGTCCATGAGGTGCATTTAGACATGTATGGCAGGATGCAGTCAGATCAGTCACATTTAAAGCCGATATGGTTGATGGAACGTGACTAGTAAAATGTCTTGGTTAATGGTAGGTGTTGGTATATGGCAAATTATGACCCTTGTGCTTAGAATCTTTATTGCCGTTATTGCCGTCTTTATGCTTGTTGAATTCTAATGCATCCAAGTTTTCTAGTTCACCCATGACAAATTGTATGAGGAGACCTAAATCCAAATTAAGGCGGTCAATGGTATGGGTTCGGTTCCACTCCTTTACTATGCTATCGGGAAGTTTTTGAAGCAGTAAAGGGGCTAAGAGTAATGAGGTTGGACCATATACACCACATAACGAATTAACGGTAAGGCAGCAGGAAGTAAGCCTATTAGTGTGGGCGGTAAGCAAAACCAAGTAGGCTATATGCTCACGCCTCTGCTATCTGCAGTACAGGATGATGGCCCTTTGACCATCTGTAATTCTAGTCGATTAAGATATCGCGGCACCCACCGATATACTTGAAAGACAAAATTCTAGAATCAATGGTTAACGTCCCCAGACATGTTCTGGAATAAATCGGTGCCCATCTTAGATATTACATAGGTAATATTTATAAAAAATCTATTAAAGCAAATGTTATAATAGAGTGAATACATACAAATAAACCAAGAACCAAGAAACCAAGTTTGTAAACCAAGAAAATCTATAAATCAAAATCTGTTAAAATTTAGATCCTTTAAAAATTCTAGTCGATTAAGATATCGTAGCACTTACCGATACTCTTAAAAGGACAAATTTCCTAGAATCAAGGATCCCAGTCCCCAGACATGTTCTGGAATAAAATTGTGTCTATTTTATTATTAAATAATAAAATTTACGGGAATAAATTTAAATTCATATCCTCTCATGAATTTGATAAATTGTCATTTTATACAATTTATAACATTCCCAAAATTCCATTAATTAATAGATCATGGGAGCGGAGATTCACCCTATTAAGTATATTAGCGTGAGAGAATCTCCAATATATAGTCAATAGCCGATAAAATTCATAAAATCATGTATAAGGGGGAATATTGACAATTAAAGAATTACTATTAAATAGCATCCCAGATCTGTATGCATGAGAATTATCCTAATTCTACTGCTAGCTTTCCATAATGTCACCATGGCAACAACCACGCTAGAATTAGAAGTGAGTTAAAAGAACAATATAAAGCTTGCCCCATTGAATGGCATACGGAATAAATAGCGCAGGGCTAGTGTCCAGGGATACATAATAATAACGTGGCATTCTGGAAGGCATTTGACTAAC
Organism: Nemertoderma westbladi; assembly: GCA_032718475.1. Classification (NCBI taxonomy): domain Eukaryota; kingdom Metazoa; phylum Xenacoelomorpha; order Nemertodermatida; family Nemertodermatidae; genus Nemertoderma; species Nemertoderma westbladi. The sequence continues at coordinate 26,237 of JAUCBJ010007072.1, read as the reverse complement.
GGACAAATGGCCCGAATGTGTACAATTTGTGACAGTTGTGTGGAATTTGTGCGTTTATAGGTGAATGTTACTACTAAAGTGTGTTTACAGTAGTGAGTCGCAGTTGTGAAAGTAGCCCTACCTCCGCAGTAAGAACCTGAAGTAAATCTAAGCCCTTGGTACGGACAGTGGAGTGATTCGCGCTGGTTGTTGTTGTCGTTGTGTAGCTACTATGTTGGCGATAGACACAGCGGCGACAGTACATCAGCGCTGAGGAGCTTGCGCTGTCCGGGGGCATTGAGGGGGAGGCAGCAACGACCGCTAGCCTAAATTATAATTAATTATAATATCGATAAACTCATATAGCAGCTATGACTGAGTTGATAGAAGATGATCTTGGTATCAGGGAGCGATATACCCTACCATTGCAAGCGTTTGTTGATAGTTTAATACGCGGCGACACTAGTCCACCCACTACGGAGGACGATGGCCGTTATATCGAACCGCCAATGTCAAAGGAACAACTCATGCGTGAATTGGACTATAGAAAATTCACCGCTCGCTATACGCATCGTAATGGTACGTATATGGACTTCTTAACTACTGGCCATCCTATCGATTTACACAATATGGACGATGTGGACCCCGAAAGGGAAATGATCCTATTTAAATATCATACCCAGCGGAGTCGGAACAATAAACTGAGAATCGAACACGAAAATTCTATTCTAAACCAACTCGAAAGAGAAGACGTTAAAGAACCTGATAAACGCAGTGACTTCAACGTATATTTGGAATTCTTGAGAGAGACGTTGTAAAACTGGAGAAAGATCACCAGCGTTTCCCCTACAAGACGTGCATCTTTGGTATTATTACGATGAATGCCCTAGACCCAACCAACAAACGGAAAGACAAACATCCGCGGAGACGTTGCGCTAAACACAGTTTTACTCGCTAAATTTACGGGAGTTTCGAGCGAAACTTGTTCGATGTATCACCTACGCTCGCTCAACTCAAACGATCCTTAAATAAACCCATGATCAGAGTTCCGGAATACTCGGTCAGACCTCCTCATTCCCTGGTGAGACCTCAGACTCTTGATCCTAATAGTATCACGGATCCTCCCAAGCTTACTCACTGTTCAAAGATCTGGTGTTACCCGAACAATTAGTCGGTGGCACTCCGGTTGTGGGCTCCCTAGATATTCGCCCATCTTACCTAGCCGGATTGGGACGCGGACACCTAATATCGCCATTCAACCGTATAATCGTCCCTGTTTAACCCGTATAATCGTCCCGATCTAACCCGATACAACCTGTCGCCGAGGCGGAGGAGAGAGTTGTACGAAATGCGTTGGACACTATTCGTCAAAAGATCGGAAAAGGAACCTACGATTGTATGGAGGAACGTGAGTTGCAGCAGCAAGTCCAGGCGGTGAACGAGTTGGCTTTATCTCAGTTCGATCGGGAAATCCAGAATCTCTAAGAAGATATCGAACTTGGACGACCCTACACTCTAAACGAGTTTTAGATGAATGCTTCCAATGACAAGCGGAGGAAAATCAGCTCGAGGAGAAGCATATCGATTTCGACAGGGCCCGAGTACGCGAGTCGGAAAACCATCAAACCGAGGAAATTTCTCACTACACACGGTCCACCTACCGCTCTTGTGCAGACGAATCGTCAGGGACCAGTAAGAGTTGCTGTCTTGAAACGCGCTCTGAAGGTTGTTCGACCTCGTTCCACTGAGGTTGATACCGATCAACCGAAAACCGCGACCGGCGGATATACCGACCGTCATTCTAAACCTTCCGATGCAATTGTATTGCACCCTTCACCCAGGAGTTATAGCCCTCCTAGTAAAGTGGCTCGCCCCAAAGAGAAAAGGACTCTTGCTAGCCTCAAAAAACTATGTAAACGCCGTTCGCGTAAGAAGGACTAACTGTTTAGAGTATTTTTATATTTTAGAAACTGTGATTTTTTATATTTTATAGAATTAAATCCCATTTTCTGGGAGCGGTGTAAAAGCTTTTGCGGATATAACCAGTCATTTTCTCCGCAATGTACCGTGTAGGTGCTTTTAGCGGACATAACAAGCCATTTTTACCCGTTATGTCTGTATGCGTGCTTTAGCGGACATAACTAGCCATTTTGCCGCAATTAGCTTAATACTCTAAAAGATGACTCAGATGACGCAATCTGTCAGCTGATTTACTGCCAATGCGGAACCTGAATCTCTCTGTGTTCTTTGTTCGGCTCAGCCAATCAGAGCGATTTTCACTTTGTGTTGGACAGTGCCTACAGAAACTCACGCAATTCAGTCAGTGTGTATCTTTTCTAAGCCCAGAACACCAGCTTAGGATTCTTCTGTACTTCTGTGGAAGTTTCAGACTTTGACCTAAACATCAGAAACATCAGATGGCTTTGATTAAAAGAACGTAAAACTATTAACAATTCAACTACTGAATCATTGCTGAATCATACTTCATATTTGAATCGCCACACCGCGGCACTACGCAACGCGATTCAACTACACATACTGACTGTTCACCGCATTATTTGATTCTGTTATTAATTGGTGTTATGTTGGTATATATTGCTGATATATTTGGAGAATACCGATGAATAATCATAAAACCCTCAATCTCTTTGATTACTAAAGGTTAGAGGAACAGGTTTACCGGTAGCAACTGCGACTTACATTATAGTGGTTTTTGTGTGAATTGAATGCTATTTCATAATCCCTACATGTGTCAGTTGCGATCCTCCTTATATATGATCAAATTCAGTGACGGTCGGCAGATCAGTGCGCAGTAGTGTGAAGTAGTGTGAAGTCGTGTGAAGTAGTGTGAAGGTTAATAAAGCATCTCCTAAAGAATGCGCGCGCCTTTTACGAAACTCAGTAGCCATCCAGTTGTGATTAGTATAAGTCATAACTCTGTTTTATACTTAAAGCGCCACGTCCTAAAGGAACTGTTAATATTTCCCCGAAAGTAAATATATTGTCAGAGATTATATATTAACGATCAATCGAATAATACAGTAGGTCTACACTGCAATCACTATCAAAGCATCCGAATCCAGTCTCCCTTAACTGTGGGTGAATGGTCGCGCACAGGCTGGCTTCGGCTGATGTAACTTCAGTACATTAAATAATTGATATACAAAAAAGACAATTAAAATTGGCAGGTTAAACTGCTAAAGGTCTAAAAGCGCGAACACTTTCAAAATTTGATATATTTGCCTTGCTTTCACAGTTTAGTTATAAAACCGTATATTTGCCATATATAGTACATTTTGGCACTCATATACCACCTGGTCCAGTGGCCTGGTAGGTTAGCGCATAGGTCGTGCGTATGTTAGGTCAAGGGTTCAAATCTCAGTTGGAAAATTTATATTTTTGTACATCTTTATTTCAATTTAATTTAATTAATTTAATTTCAAACTAACGTATAACTTTAGTTACTATTTACCTCACTTGTAATACTAGGAATTGCTTAGTTTAAGTTGGTATTTTGTAAAACTTGGTTAATTTGTTTAAACTGTTTGCTTACATTAAGAATACACTGAAAACTCTGAATAGGTAACTTTTAACGTATCTATCTTGAACAGCCGATGTTAGAAAATCGCTGCCTAAATCTATGGGCCACAGCAATGCAAGGGGGGGGGGGGGGGGGGGGGGGGGAATGCCCACATCGCATTTGGGAACCCGCACTATTTCACCCAGGCCCATTTGAACATGATTCGGCAGCCAAACAGTGCCCATGCCCGAGGTAAGACTTTGTTCGATGCCTTTGCCCGCCATAAGACCATAGATCAGGGTTAAGTGTGACGATGTCCTGGGATGCCGTAAAATTTAGTGTGATGGGATCAGGGGATCCCGACCAGTTTGGTTTATTTACGCGTCGCCGCACGGTTAAGAAAACAGTTGGTTATTGTTGTTCAAATATTGTTAATAGATTTCGGTAATATAATTTATAATATAGAGTGATAGCATGAGATAACTGAAGCAAAGTTACCGGTAAATGTTGTACGGTAATATATTGATGGCGGCGGTGACGGTGTTAAAGTGTCACCGTACTGCCCTGAGTGACTGAGAAAGCTGAATTATGATATGGATACTGACCGGTAATATATTGATTACCTACTGTACTTGTGGCCTTATTACTTAGCGGATGCAGTTACTTTGACTCTGATTGGCCAAAAACCTAATTCTCGGCTCCCACCTCTGTGGGAGTGTTTCCCCCCCCCCCCCCCCCCCGCTGCTGTCACTTTTCTCTCCCAGAGGTTTAACCTCTGACCTCCCTTTGTGTGGCCCTTCGGGGTTTGTTGTCCCCGTTTATTGGGTGTGTGATACGAGGTTAATTGGGGATTAGCCTTGTATCCCCAATATTGCTAAAAGGTGCCACTTCCCAACTTTATGGGGTGGTGGGCGGAATTGAATCCGCTCACACACCCCCCCATGGTATCTTCCCGGTGAGAAGATAGCATCACCTGGGAGTGCGCTTCAATTCCGCTGGAACCTGATCTACTATCGGGTGTGGGGTGGAATTCTCTTTCTTGGAGCCGGCTTTCCAGGCCGCTCCCTATGGGTATGATATTGCTACCCTCTCTTGGTGCAACTTCATCTATGTTACACCAAGACATCTGGTGTCTCAGGTCGAGACAATTGTGGATTTCTCTCACTCTCACACAATTTTCATCTCCCCACTGCTCTCTCCACTCTAACTCCGCTCTGACTGACTCTAACTTCTCCACTCTCACCCTGACTCTCCTCTACTTCTCTCTACTTCCGCTTTAACTCTCGGACCTCCTTGTCCCTCACTCTACCTCTTACTCCCCCCCCCCCCCCACACTTGAATTGCACCCGCACTCTCTCCGCGCGTTCTATACTCAACCTCTATTTACTCTAGCCCATTTACTCCTGACGAGCCTCACCCTCCCCTTCCGTGCCATCGCACTTAAGAGGTGTCGAGTGTGTAGTGCTACGTCTAGTCTCCCGTCCTCCTGTCATAGTCGATTGGCCCCCAGTCCCACTAGCTAGTTGGAAAAAGGTTACATGACTATAGTACTTACTTTGGTTATATTAGTTATATGATTATATTCTATACTAATGATTATTACATACGTACATACTAATTGCACTTTTAATTAAATTTGCACTTAGGAGTTCATATTACTTCACATGTGGTGCCTTCCAGGCATCTCCACATCTAAGTTCTAGTTCGCTCCACCTGACCTTGGGAACCATCTCAACTCCTTCCCTCTGTCGTCCTCCCCCCTCGGTCGTTTCCTGGTCGTTGCCGCTCCCTTGCTCTTATCCCCTTTTAGGTTCCTGATCCTTGCCATCACCTCTCTACTGATTCCCGTTGTCGACTCCTTGGGCGCTGGTGTTATTAGCTCCCGGTATCGTTTCGTGGGTGGCCCCTCCGAATGGCCCTGTTGTTTCCCCCTAGTGGCGTCCCATAGGATCACTTTCATAGCCCGCGGCACATGCTCCGCCAAGAGATCTCTGAACTCTCCCCGGTTCTGTGGCGTCAACCTGTCCAAATACCTCTGCGTATTTATCACTCCGGCATACGACGCCACCGTTGACTACTACTACTACTACTAGGATCAGCATGCTGCATTGCAGCTGCATTTTTAAGAATGCTGTGCCGGCTTGTCAACAAAATTGCACCGCCACAACTCCCTATCACCCATGACATTTGCTAGATCATCCACATCTTTAAGGCCAGTGTCCTTTAAGATGCGTCTCAAGAAAGTCATGGGCTGTCCACCATGCTTATTCACTCCATGAGGCTGCCAAAGTACAAGATTATGCACTGGCTGGTCCTCACGGCGAAAGCAATGTCCTGCAAAGCGGAGGCGATTTTGTTCTAGTGTCGAATTACGTATTCGAAGGTCCCCCCCCCCCCTCCCTCTCACCTCATACAGATTATAAATAACCACCATTACTACGAATTTTTATTTACAACAACGTTAAAGCAGAACAACTAACAAAAAAATATCAACAAACATACTATATTTAAACATCATATTTTTACGATTGCAACACCGTTATCTGGACCCGGAGGTACCTTTAGAAATTTATCAGTAATTCAACTGTATCTTGGATATCCACAACGCAAACGGCAATTAAATAGCTTGTTGGTTTTCGTGCTGTGCTTCCATTATAACAACCATCTTCAAAATTTTTCGTACTGATATTTTCAAAAAAATGCTGTCCCCTTAAAATAAACAAAATTGCGGTGTATTGGTTTTTTTGGATGCTGATCATGATTATGGAACTCAAATGTCACATACGAGGTAATTTCTGGTAATTTGGTATACGCCACCTCTATGTGGCACGGAAAAAACAACTAGTGAAAATTTGAAATCAAAAATATTCACCAAATCAACCTGATTCTATCATGACCTTATGGGTTTTTTGGGATGCTAAACACAGATGTGACACTCAAAAATATAATTTCTTATTGATTGTGGTATTTTCAAATATGTATCAAACCAATGTAGCATAAAAATACAAGTAGCAAAAAATTATACTAAATTTGATAGTTGCACGACCATAAAAGGTCTGTAAAAAGTTCTATTGTGATCAGAGACCTCGAAAACCCGTATTACTTCAAAAATATCCAACCAAATTCCACCTTTATCAGTTTGAAATTTTACGTTACTTGTAATTTTCATCAAACAAGATTGGCAAGACAAGATGGTTGCACTACCATAAATATTTTTAACAAGTTTTGTGTTGATCAGCCTCCTGGAAAACCAATAACATCGAAAATATTTCAATTTTCATGTAACAGTATATACAGAACATTTAAATTGACGAAAACTCACACACATCCGCTATCTGTTTGGGTTCGCTTCAAGGTTACAAAATTACGACTATTCAACTCGCCATATTAAATACATACCATTTTCCAATAATTTCATAATTTTTTCAGCCAAGATATGAATAAAACTAAAAATGTCTAAAATGAGCCCCGACACAGGGAGGTTAGAGAGACAGAGTGGTTGAACTGTATGAAAGAGGTAGTTAGAGAGACATAGTGGTTTAACTGTACGAAAGGGTTAGTTAGAGAGACAGAGTGGTTGAACTGTACGAAAGGGTTAGTTAGAGAGTGAAAGAGAGAGTGGTTGAACTGTACGAAAAGCTTAGTTAGAGAGATAGAGTGGTTGAACTGTAGGAAAGGGTTAGTTAGAGAGAGAGGGAGTGGTTGAACTGTAGGAAAGGGTTAGTTAGAGAGACAGAGTGGTTGAACTGTACGAAAGGGTTAGTTAGAGAGAGAAAGAGAGAGTGGTTGGACTGTAGGAAAGGGTTAGTTAGAGAGACAGAGTGGTTGAACTGTACGAAAGGGTTAGTTAGAGAGACAGAGTGGTTGAACTGTACGAAAGGGTTAGTTAGAGAGACAGAGTGGTTGAACTGTAGGAATGGGTTAGTTAGAGAGACAGAGTGGTTGAACTGTAGGAAAGGGTTAGTTAGAGAGACAGAGTGGTTTAACTGTACGAAAGGGTTAGTTAGAGAAACAGAGTGGTTGAACTGTACGAAAGGGTTAGTTAGAGAGACAGAGTGGTTGAACTGTAGGAATGGGTTAGTTAGAGAGACAGAGTGGTTGAACTGTAGGAAAGGGTTAGTTAGAGAGACAGAGTGGTTTAACTGTACGAAAGGGTTAGTTAGAGAGACAGAGTGGTTGAACTGTACGAAAGGGTTAGTTAGAGAGACAGAGTGGTTGAACTGTAGGAATGGGTTAGTTAGAGAGACAGAGTGGTTTAACTGTATGAAAGGGTTAGTTAGAGAGACAGAGTGGTTGAACTGTAGGAAAGGGTTAGTTAGAGAGACAGAGTGGTTGAAATGTAGGAAAGGGTTAGTTAGAGAGACAGAGTGGTTGAACTGTAGGAATGGGTTAGTTAGAGAGACAGAGTGGTTTAACTGTATGAAAGGGTTAGTTAGAGAGACAGAGTGGTTGAACTGTAGGAAAGGGTTAGTTAGAGAGACAGAGTGGTTTAACTGTACGAAAGGGTTAGTTAGAGAAACAGAGTGGTTGAACTGTACGAAAGGGTTAGTTAGAGAGACAGAGTGGTTGAACTGTAGGAATGGGTTAGTTAGAGAGACAGAGTGGTTGAACTGTAGGAAAGGGTTAGTTAGAGAGACAGAGTGGTTTAACTGTACGAAAGGGTTAGTTAGAGAGACAGAGTGGTTGAACTGTACGAAAGGGTTAGTTAGAGAGACAGAGTGGTTGAACTGTAGGAAAGGGTTAGTTAGAGAAACAGAGTGGTTTAACTGTATGAAAGGGTTAGTTAGAGAGACAGAGTGGTTGAACTGTAGGAAAGGGTTAGTTAGAGAGACAGAGTGGTTGAAATGTAGGAAAGGGTTAGTTAGAGAGATAAAGAGAGAGTGGTTGGACTGTAGGAAAGGGTTAGTTAGAGAGACAGAGTGGTTGAACTGTAGGAATGGGTTAGTTAGAGAGACAGAGTGGTTGAACTGTAGGAAAGGGTTAGTTAGAGAAACAGAGTGGTTTAACTGTATGAAAGGGTTAGTTAGAGAAACAGAGTGGTTTAACTGTATGAAAGGGTTAGTTAGAGAGACAGAGTGGTTGAACTGTAGGAAAGGGTTAGTTAGAGAGATAAAGAGAGAGTGGTTGGACTGTAGGAAAGGGTTAGTTAGAGAGACAGAGTGGTTGAACTGTAGGAATGGGTTAGTTAGAGAGACAGAGTGGTTGAACTGTAGGAAAGGGTTAGTTAGAGAAACAGAGTGGTTTAACTGTATGAAAGGGTTAGATAGAGAGACAGAGTGGTTGAACTGTAGGAAAGGGTTAGTTAGAGAGACCGAGTGGTTGAACTGTAGGAATGGGTTAGTTAGAGAGACAGAGTGGTTGAAATGTAGGAAAGGGTTAGTTAGAGAGACAGAGTGGTTGAACTGTAGGAAAGGTTTAGTTAGAGAGATAGAGTGGTTGAACTGTAGGAAAGGGTTAGTTAGAGAGACAGAGTGGTTGAACTGTACGAAAGGGTTAGTTAGAGAGACAGAGTGGTTGAAATGTAGGAAAGGGTTAGTTAGAGAGACAGAGTGGTTGAGCTGTAGGAAAGGTTTAGTTAGAGAGATAGAGTGGTTGAACTGTAGGAAAGGGTTAGTTAGAGAGACAGAGTGGTTGAACTGTAGGAAAGGGTTAGTTAGAGAGACAGAATGGTTGAACTGTAGGAAAGGTTTAGTTAGAGAGATAGAGTGGTTGAACTGTAGGAAAGGGTTAGTTAGAGAGACAGAGTGGTTGAACTGTACGAAAGGGTTAGTTAGAGAGACAGAGTGGTTTAACTGTAGGAAAGGGTTAGTTAGAGAGACGGAATGGTTGAACTGTAGGAAAGGTTTAGTTAGAGAGATAGAGTGGTTGAACTGTAGGAAAGGGTTAGTTAGAGAGACAGAGTGGTTGAACTGTACGAAAGGGTTAGTTAGGGAAAGTGAGAGTGGTTGAACTGTAGGAAAGGGTTATTTAGAAAGACAGAGTGGTTGAAATGTATGAAAGGGTTAGTTAGAGAGACAGAGTGGTTGAACTGTACGAAAGGGTTAGTTAGAGAGACAGAGTGGTTGAACTGTATGAAAGGGTTAGTTAGAGAGACAGAGTGGTTGAACTGTAGGAAAGGGTTAGGTTAGAGAGACAGAGTGGTTGAACTGTAGGAAAGGGTTAGTTAGAGAGACAGAGTGGTTGAACTGTACGAAAGGGTAGTTAGAGAGATAGAGTGGTTGAACTGTAGGAAAGTCGTAGTAAAAAAGTGTAGTAAAAATAGGACCTAATAGTGTTAAAGTGAAAGGATTGAGGTTGTAACTTGAGGACCTAACTATAAGTACCGTAAGTGCATAAGTACCGGTAGGGATATGAATAATAATATACTGATTGTGATGACTGAAACCTGTTGTTATCCTGTGTTATCGTGTTCGACGTGCTGAACTGCTGAACCGTCTGGAAGTCTTCAATTAGGCCTGTGAACTCTAAGGCAGGTTGGAGCCTGTCAAAAGCAAAAGAAAGTAATAAACTAATTAATAATCAACAAACTAATTAAAAAATATCAAACTCAGACGTGCTCATAGTGGTCTATGCAGGGAATTACAACCATTTCAGGCCTTTGTGACAAACATATATGTTAGCTTATCCAATTCCGCTAACATGAACCCACAAAGTAAGCCGTTGAGCAATATTGGGAGCACGAGGTTGATTACCAATCAACCTCGTGTCAGCCCAGTAAACGGGGACAATAGGCCCCAAAGGAGACACACACAATAAGGGTCAGGGGCCAAACCCCTAACAGAGAGAGAACAACAGGGGCAACGGGAAACACACCAGGGAAGGTGAAAGGGCGAGAAGTGGGATATTAGCCAATGGGGGGACAGCATCGACTAGGTACAGTAATATGGCCAACTGTGCAGTACATATATTACCTGTTGGTGCTTCCCTATTCAGTTTAGTTTACTCAGTCAGATCAGTAGGGTGGAACGGGGACTTCTGTCACCGTCCGCTACCGCCATCATACTTATCTACCGGTAACCGTGTCATACTATACTGTGCTATATCAGACTATTATACCTTTATACATATTACCGAACATCAGAACTCTTTTACCTTTCACACACGGCGGGGACGCGTAGATAGAAAACCCAACGGATAAACCGGGATCCGTAGATCCTGTCACAGTGACAGAATCAGATCCGCCCAGCTGCCCTGACAGTGACAGAATCAGATCCGCCCAGCTGCCCTGACAGAGATAGAATCCTAGCAGCTGCCCTAACAGTCTGACAGTGACAGAACTAGATCCAACCAACTGGCCTGACAGACTGTGGCTGCCAGCCACCAAAGATGAAAATGAGTCGAGAGAAAGGAACGACACCGCCGCGGACCCCGGACGACGATCTAACGATCCGCGAGGCCACGGCGAGACGATACGAACCCACGACGCCGGTCGATGCTACGCCGACCACGTCGACGCATGTTGACGCCACGTGGATAACGAGCGACCCGGCGAACCAAGATGTGGGGGGTCGTCTACAAAGAGAAATCGAGTCGGGAGGAGAAGAGGAAGATGAGTCGACGCGGAGCGAGGGTTGACGTACCAATGTCGCCGGCCAGCCACAGGCCGAGGACGACGAACGGTCCACCGGAACGGCGACGGTGGGGCCGTCGGTACGACGTCGGACCCGGAGAGATGGAGGAGAGGTCGGTGACGAGGACGTCGGGGTTTCTGATCGACTTCGACGGGCCTACCTCGCGACCCGGGAGCAACTGAGAGAGGCCAAAGGAGGGGCGAAGATAGACGAGGTGAGACTGAGGAAACGACTAGGTGAGTCGAATAGACACTTTGATTACCTAATGCGTTTTGGGCAGAGAGAACTAGCCGAGGAGAGAGCAAAAGGGGTTGCCAGCGAACTGTTTGAACTATGGGAATGTGGGGGTATGGAACCTAGTGTAGTGTACATAGGGCCATACTTAGTCGATGCCCGGGGAGTAAAATTAGTGGGTTGGAAGAGACCTGAGGAGGGCGAATCCGAGGTTAACTCCGAGGATTCGGTCTCATCGGTTGGAGGAAGTTCTGGGAGGCGGGGGAAAGTTAGTAGGACGGAGGGGCGGTGGGAGTCCGTCGCAACCGATAAGTCTGCTACATCCTCCGTAAAAGAAAGAAGGGTGCGGGAGATGAATCTGGAGTGTAGATTGGAAATGGTGGCGAATGAGCAGGATGGGTTAGAGAGACAATTGAGAGAGGAAACCGCATTCTCAGAGGAGTTAGGAGAGTCGGAAAGGGAGTATAGAGAGAAAGCCGAGGAGTCTAGAGAGAGAGCCAAGGAGTGTAGAGAGCGAGAGATGGGAGTAGAGAACGAGCCGGCGAGGCGGCTTGAGATGGTTGCGAGAGTGGCAGAGTCAGCCGAGCAGGATATGCGACAGAGAGGGATAGAGTGTAAGCGCAGGCGGGATTATTTGCATGCCCTACTAAGGGGGATTATGCAACATCAAGCCAAACTGAATCAGCGCCGACTAGAACTGGCGCGGTTGGAACTGTCAGAGAGTGAGACCCCACTTACAGACACCGGGCGAGAGAACCAGAACTGGTGTAGCCGTACGGGCAGGGGGGTAGTAATAGTACGTTAGAAGTAGTTAATATTAATAGTACCGTAGTAGATAACCCTAATCCCTTTATTACAGGAAATAATATTTTACCGGGTAGTAGTAATTTAAATTTAAATACAAATACTCTAAATAATAATTTCAATTCAAACCCGCAAAATAATTCGAATAATAATTTAAGTTTAGAGAATAGTAGTGATCTAAGTAATTTAAATAATTTAAATAATAATCCCGTTTCAAATTCTAATAATTTAATTGATTTAACAAATAATATTGGGAATGGTGCTATTAATATGAGCGTGTCAGACGTGTATAGCCCGGCAGGCGGCGGCCTGGTAGGCCACGCAGTTAGTAGACAGGAGGTGGCGGGGCTGAGCCAACCCGACGGCGGCCTGGTAGGCCACGTAGTTGGTAGGCAGGAGGTAGCGGGGTTGAGCCAACCCGAGGTGGGCCTGATGGGCCACGCAGTAGTAGAGAGAGAGGCGGGGGTGAATAGACCCAGCCGTAGTAGAGACAGTGCGTCGACTAGAGAGGGGTGTAGAGACAAAGTAAGAGATAGTGAAGCTAGATGTGGCGAGTGGGGGGGGGGGGCTACCGGCGCCCCACCACATAAGACTAGTGGCGAGAGAGGGGGGGGGGGGCAGAGAATGCCCCACAAGAGGGGTGTAGAGGTGTAGTAGGAGGTAGTGAAGTTAGAAGTAGCGGGTGGGGGGGGGGGGGGGGGGCTACAGGAGCCCCACCACGTAAGACTAGTGGCGAGAGAGGGGGGGCAGAGAATGCCCCACAAGAGGGGTGTAGAGGTGTAGTAGGAGGTAGTGAAGTTAGAAGTAGCGGGTGGGGGGGGGGCTACAGGAGCCCCACCACGAAAGATTAGTGGCGAGAGAAGGGGGGTAGAGAATGTCCGACAAGAGGGACGCAGAAGTGTAGTAAGAGATAGTGAAGTTAGAAGTGGCGGGTGGGGGGGGGGGGGCTACGGACACCCCGTTAGTAGAGAGAGAGGGGGGGCAGAGAGTGTCCCACAGCCGTCAGCGGATAATGCGCGGGCCGAATCAGGTAAACCGCAACACCTGGCGACGGAGAGTAATAGGGGGATTGCGAGTGTCCCCGGCGGCGTGCGATCGAGTAGAGAGAAGCAGGTTGACGTCGCGAGAGGGCAGACGAAGCGTCGAGCCCGATTAGAAGAGGGAAGAAGAACAGTGGAGTTTAACCGGGAGGTCGACGAGAGATCTCACGAGCTGGAATACTACACGAAAAGGGGAAGAAGAGAAGATAGTAGGAGAAGTGTCGCCACGAACGATAGCAGTGTGAGGACAGATAGCGGACCGTCGATAGTAGAGAAGGAGTTAGGGAGTCAGTGGGGTCGAACTTCGGGAGATTGCCGTCGCCCCGGAGAAACGCACCGCACGCCAGGAGAGGGGTACAGGAGGTACCAATACAAAGTCGAGAACAGGAGAGGGGATCGAAGAGAAGCTTCCCGACGGGATATAGCTGCCGATCGAGAGTGCAGTAGTCGCGGGGAGATTCGAGATTCGCGAAGAATAAACTTCGGTTCGGAAGGGCACATGCAGACTGCAGGGCATACTGTAGGCCTTACTGCACATACTATTATAGGCCATGCTGGGAGAGATAGAGTAGGCGATAGGGTAGCGCGAACGACGGGATTAAACCCGGAAGTCGCGGAGTACATACCGGTAGGTAGGCGAGAAGTAGATAGGCCTATATCGGTACAGCAGCATGACTATAATACACAGGGACATGAGTTATTGGAGATAGATGTATGGGCCCCAATATATTAACATCAACCCCAGCACCAAACATACCGGCCAGGGGGGGACAGGGTGACATTCCCCCATCACAATATCGACAATATACCCCAATAGGAGCAAGAACATCGAACTCCCTGGACGAGAACAGGTCGTGCGGACAGTCACCACCACACGCGGCTATACAGGGGACTGCTAGTCCACAGTTAGCTGGTAGCAGGGCCACACCGTGGCGGGGACAGAAAGAAAATAACACCAAAAATAAACACAATCCCACTATACCCAGTAGGCTGAGTCTAGACAACCAAAACATTAAATCGGTACATATAAACCTAAGCGCGATACGTGAAGGACTATACAGGAAACGCTATAATCCAGGATTCCAATGTCAATTACATCGGGACGGAACCCATAAGACCAGGAGTTGCAAGTACTGGCAAGCGTTGCCCAAACGAGATCGTGTAGCCTACACAGACGCAAACGGACTATGTCATCGATGTGTGGTAAAAGGACACAGATCCGGAGAGTGTTGGAAAGGGAGAGGATATGAAAGGACTAAACCAGGGGCAGAGAAGCCCATTAGCAAACACAAGGGAGTCGGGAAAGTAGAAGGAGGCGTGTTGCATACACACGCAGGACGGACACAGTGCGAGGGGGCATTGCACGGGCAGACGCCATGTGTACCAAGGAACGAGCGGGGGTCGTCGAGGCCTTTAATGCCAGCGCACATACGAAGGGGGAGGCTAGCGGAGGTAGTGTCGAAGAGAGTGTGGCGAAGAGTTAGAGGACCTATAGGAGGGCAGCGGGAGAGTGCCTACTGGAAGAAGGGGCACCTGAGAGTTTTTAGTCGTCTAAAGTTTTGGACTGAGGGGGGTGGGAATGAGGGCGAGACGCCCTTCCCACGCACAAAATATAAAATAATTATTTAATTAAAAATAAGAAGATAATTAAATAATAGAGTAGGTAGAAGTTAGGTAGTAAGAGTTAGTTAGTTAGTTAGTTAGTTAGAGAGTTAGAGGGTACGTAGTACCGCTAGCTAGTAGATAGAGCTAGAGTAGTAGGAGGGTACGTAGTACCGCTAGCTAGTAGAGAGAGCTAGAGTAGTAGGAGGGTACGCAGTACCATTAGAGAGTAGGAGTTAGAGGGTACGTAGTACCGCTAGTTAGAGTAAGAGTTAGAGGGTACGTAGTACCGCTAGCTAGTAGAGAGAGCTAGAGTAGTAGGAGGGTATGCAGTACCGTTAGAGAGTAGGAGTTAAGGGGTACGTAGTACCGTTAGAGAGTAAGAGTTAGAGGGTGGTACGTAGTACCGCTAGTTAGAGTAAGAGTTAGAGGGTACGCAGTACCGTTAGAGAGTAAGAGTTAGAGGGTACGCAGTACCGTTAGAGAGTAAGAGTTAGAGGGTGGTACGTAGTACCGTTAGAGAGTAAGAGTTAGAGGGTACGTAGTACCGTTAGTTAGTTAGAATTAGAGGGTACGTAGTACCGTTAGTAGAGAGAGTTAGAGTTAGTAAGAGGGTACGTAGTACCGGTTAGTAAGAATAGAGTTAGTAGTAGAGTGGTTGTGGGCACCGGAAGCGCCACGTAGTTAGAGTTAGTAGGGGATGCGCTGAACTTAGTGGGGCACGGGCGTGATGATGTGTTTGATGTAAGAGCAGGGTATGTTAATTAGAGTTAGTGGGAGTTAGAGGTTAGTAAGAGGGTACGTAGTACCGGTTGTGGTTGTGGGCACCGTTAGCGCCACGTAGATAGAGGTAGAGTTAGTAAGAGGGTACGTAGTACCGGTTGTGGTTGTGGGCACCGTTAGCGCCACGTAGATAGAGGTAGAGTTAGTAAGAGGGTACGTAGTACCGGTTGTGGTTGTGGGCACCGTTAGCGCCACGTAGATAGAGGTACAGTTAGTAAGAGGGTATGTAGTACCGGTTGTGGTTGTGGGCACCGTTAGCGCCACGTAGATAGAAGTAGAGTTAGTAAGAGTTAGTAGTAGTTCACATAATTAACGTACCCACTCTGCCGGCATTCAGAGCGTCACGTGCAGGCGAGTGGATGTAAAGGAAGTAAGTTAGAGATAGAGTAGAGTAGTAGAGAGGGCACATAGGGTGCCAGATAGTAGAGTGGTTGTTAGGGAGTTCTAGTTAAAGGGCTAGAGAGTTGGTAGACTTAGATGAGTCAAGTAGAGTTAGTAGAAGTAGAGAGTTAGTAGGAGTTAGCTAGTGTGGGCGCAATTCAAGCGTGGGGGGGGGGAGAAGTGAGAGGAAGAGTGAGGGACAGGGAAGTCCAAGAGTTAGAGCAAGAGAGGAGAGGAAGAGTAGAGTCAGGGCGAAAGTGTTGGGGAAACAAAAATTGTGTGAGAGAAGCGCACGATCGGCCCGACACGAGACGCCAGAGGGTAGTGACATCATACCCATAGGGAGCGGCCTGGAAAGCCGACTTCGAAAAAAATAGACCCACCCCACACCCGATACTAGATCGGGATCCAGCGTAATTGTAGCGCACTTTTTGGTGGATGCTATCTTCTCACCGGGAAGATAGCATGGGGGGGAGTGTTAGCTTATCCAATTCCGCTAACATGAACCCACAAAGTAAGCCGTTGAGCAATATTGGGAGCACGAGGTTGATTACCAATCAACCTCGTGTCAGCCCAGTAAACGGGGACAATAGGCCCCAAAGGAGACACACACAATAAGGGTCAGGGGCCAAACCCCTAACAGAGAGAGAACAACAGGGGCAACGGGAAACACACCAGGGAAGGTGAAAGGGCGAGAAGTGGGATATTAGCCAATGGGGGGACAGCATCGACTAGGTACAGTAATATGGCCAACTGTGCAGTACATATATTACCTGTTGGTGCTTCCCTATTCAGTTTAGTTTACTCAGTCAGATCAGTAGGGTGGAACGGGGACTTCTGTCACCGTCCGCTACCGCCATCATACTTATCTACCGGTAACCGTGTCATACTATACTGTGCTATATCAGTCTATTATACCTTTATACATATTACCGAACATCAGAACTCTTTTACCTTTCACACACGGCGGGGACGCGTAGATAGAAAACCCAACGGATAAACCGGGATCCGTAGATCCCGTCACAATATAAAATTATTATACAATTTATAAGCTTCAATAATACAATGGCCACTATGTTTCAAAGCAATGTGTTATATTTCAGTAGCATAGTTTTCAAATGAGAGGAACGCAGTTTATCGTAAGGTTTAGTAAATGCATTCCATTTATATTTGCTACAAAGACAATAAAACAATTTCCTACCATCATATTCAACTACATGTAGTACAATTATAATGAATACACAAAAATAGTAATGTATCGCCTAACTTCGAATAGGCATTGAAGGACGACGAATTGCCCTTTCTCGGGTAATTGAATGCATGGAAAATTACACCATTAAGAAATTGCGACAACTATGGAGAATCGGGAAGCCTGGAAGGATCTCATTTTCACTGTCCGAGTTCGCTCGACCTAGTAGTAGTAGTATCTTGGCGCCATAAGTCTCGTGGTAAGAGTGAATAGGAATAACGAGGTGAAAGCGACGTGTACGTATAATATATATATATATACAGTATAAGTATAACGGAACAATAGTACAATAGCAGCAGACCCTAACTAGGTAACACAGTGCGACTACGGTAAGATGTAGGTAACATAGTGCGGCTACTGTATGGTTCGCGGTACCAGCAGATACAGTCGGCAGGTACCGTTTGTGTGCTGACGTGCACACCCACACACACTGTATGTCAGGCCGACCGTCAGTCCATGAGAGGCAGACAGACGGTAGGACCTAACCGGCTGGCGTGGGATGAACGAAGTATGTTTTTGACACACCAATATCAAGCAATAAAAATTAATTGGAAACAGAGAAACAACATTATTGCTATCTGTTTAACTGTAAGTAATTATCACTTTATCAGATAGGGTGGGAAACTGGACACAATAAAAATTCATCAGGGGAAATTCGACGCAAATAACAGCTGATTATTCTCAAAAATAAAACTGTAACCTGTTCTATTGTGCTTAGTTTATTGTTTTGGTTAAAATAACGTGCCGCTGCAACCTGCTCCTTTACCTAAATTAAGAATTTAACATTGAGGCGGGATATTATTTTGCCAAGGTGGGTTTTGCGTCGAGTTCCCCCCCCCCCCCCCCCCCCGTCTCCACTTTATTTAAGCAGGTACACGAAGTGCACCCTGTTTAAATACTGTGAACAATTATTTGGTTACATTTTTGCATGTGTTCCTATTACTTTAATTAATTATTGATACATATATTAAACTTCAATATCACATATATTTCTACATATTT
The DNA here is from genome assembly GCA_032718475.1 of Nemertoderma westbladi. Classification (NCBI taxonomy): domain Eukaryota; kingdom Metazoa; phylum Xenacoelomorpha; order Nemertodermatida; family Nemertodermatidae; genus Nemertoderma; species Nemertoderma westbladi. The sequence continues at coordinate 8,072 of JAUCBJ010007072.1, read as the reverse complement.
CAGTTCTTGTTGTCAGAATTCAACATGTCTTCAACAATGCTTTACAGTCATATAAAGTCATGTGTACTTTTCGCAATAATATTTATGTATGCCTCTCCTTCTAATGCTAATGGAGACGACTCTGTTGAAGCGGTTGCTAACACAACCATTTCTAATCTATACCACCGACATTACATCAATATCCTACAATCTGATTGGGATTATTTATATGAGGTCGTATATGTCAATTACATTAAAGCTGATACAATTTTTCACTATATACTAGCACCATACATTTCAACTTACAATATATTGGGGCTGTTTGGAAATACCATAACTATAATAACAATAATACGCGAGCCATCATTCAACAGTCTGTTTTACAGAATGCTATTATATAAAACAGTTCTTGATATAATAATATCAATTGGTCAATTTTTTGTGCTTGGCCGTAATTTTCTGTGGTGGTTTACTGATTATGCAATAGAAAATGATAAGTATGGAGCATATATTGTTTTTCATTGCAAAAATGTTGCCTATTGGTTATTTGAATTACTGTGGCCTGTTATGGCATGGATTTGTCAACATATAGATGGAAATCTAACATTAATCATGGGTATAGAACGATTATCAGCTATGTATTTCCCGTTTTGGTATAAAGATACGAAATTGAAAAATATAAACATGATTTACGTAGTTATATTAGTAACAATTATATCAATAGTTGTCCTGTTCTGGCCAACTGTAATTAGAAATATTGGTGAAATAAGATATATTAATGGTGAAATAAATTATATTGCTCTGGAAGGTTATTACAGGGCCCATAATATACACTCATTTAAAACTGTCTCATTTCTGAGATATTATACTCCTATAAGAACATCTGTACAAGTTATTTCAGTGTGTGCTATAAACGGACTTATGGTATTCAAGTTAAAGAAGCTAGTTAAATTAAACCCAAATTCTCCTTCGACAGCTAAAATGGCTGCAGCTGTAAAGATGATGTTTATTACAGCGACACTTAATAGTGCCAAGGATTTTTTAAGTGCCATCTGGAACATACTTATAGCTTTCGAAAATTCCTTGAATATCAATCCGGTAACGTCAAATGTGGCAGAATATTCATATTTTTTGTTTGTTGAATATATCGCGACATATTTTGCCTACATTTCAACCTTGGGCTCTGTTGTTTATGGCAACAATTTCTATATTATGTACACTTTTGTAGGGAGTTTTAGGAAAGCTGTTAATTCAAATATATTTAAATGTGGCCGAAAAATATAAATTTGTACTTTTAAATATCAACTGCTGTTGAAATAAGATATATAATGTATAACATATTGTTGAGCTTATTAATAATATATATAATATAATAAAATTAATTAAGACAAGGTGAACGTGTGCCTTACTAAATATATAATATCTGTAGTTCAACTACAGTGGAAATAACAATATATTAAATATTTATTATTCTCTAAAGATATAATTATGTGCTGTGTATACCGCGATAAAGTTGATGTTATATGTAGATTCCGTTGCTGTTAAACATTTCCCTGATGATAGTAATACCATATACCAAAATAATATTTGTTATAAAAACATATATGTTTTGCAATTTATTACAAGTTTGACATTGGCTTCAAACATGCCGGTTAGAACACACCGTATATCATTAAACACCTAAGGTCAACTTTAAAATACATAAAAGAATAGTTTCATTAATTACGAGTCATTAATGGATCATTAATGGCGGGTTTTAGAATCTATTCTTTTACAAAATGTTGATCAGCTGGTACCAATATTGACGGCATAGCAGCGAAATATGGAGGATGGTATGAATGTGGCAATGGTTCAACGTTTGCTTGACGGCGATATGATAAATTATAATCCACCAAAACCATTGTTAAGAACCCTTCAACCAAACAAAGACATCAATAAAATTCATCATAGTGTTGGAGTGAGAGCAAAAATTGGATCGTTCTTTGTGGACATCGCAGTTAGTAGGTCGTTTCATTCATGTGGAAAGAATCATCAGCTTGATCGTCAGTGTCGACTGACATGATTATGAACATTATGAAAGCTATTTGTTTGCACTGCAGGATAAACGGACGACAGCCTCAACAAATTGATGGCTGGGTGGTTAGCAAATAATCGGGGTCAATTGAAAGTTATCTTTAAACAACAATCTGGGTCACACACATGCTTGTTCCGAGGAGTGAGTGAGTGTTGTGACTGGAGCTTATATAGAACGTTTGTGAATTACGTAACGTGATAATATCTTGCATTAATTCATTTGATAATATTATTATGGTCATTTAGGCGTCATATTTTTATGTTAATATTGTTGATTATTTAGTTGAATTATTTCCATAAAGTATCTTACATTGGTTTGTATATTTATTTATTTTGAAGTTATGTATTTTATAGAATATTATTATGTATTTATTGGGGAGTATATGATTTTGAAAGCGGATTCAATTCCCTGCACTACCGAGCGGAAAATGGGCAAAGTGGCATTTTACAAATTATAGATTGGAAGGTGACATTACCAATAATAATGTCACCTAATAACCAACTTAGGCGATACACATCGCCAGCCACAAAGAAAGTTGAGAGGTCATAAACCATCTCAGAGTGACAAAGGGGCTAGCAGGGCTAGCACGTGGGGATAGTGGAAGCAGGGAGTGGCGAGATGGAAATTAATTAGGTTAGCCAATCATGGGGGAGTGGAAAACTGGTGATTGGAATGCATCTATTGGTCAGGCCGCTCAGTACAGTAGGAGTAGCTAATATGTGTTAACAATATAACCATTGTACTCGTGGATTATGATTCAGTTGGTATCTGTAGAGTTGTGAGACCGAAACAATAGTCAGGTGAGGACCTTCGAATACGTAAGGGAAAGGCATGGGCAGCCTTGAATAGGCTTTCCAGGATTTGGAAGTCACCGAGAATTAATCGGAAACCTAAGGTCCGATTATTTAGAGCAGCAATAGTTCCAGTACTCCTCTATGGGAGTCCATGCTGGGTTCTAACTGCTGAGGACACCAAATCTCTGGATGGCACATTCACAAGAATGCTACGCCGGGTTCATTGTATCAAGTACAATGCACACATCTCCAACCAGACACTATATAACATTGGAGGTGTCTCATTGGATCCCCCAAGCTTGACACTAGAACAAAATCGCCTCCGCTTTGCAGGACATTGCTTTCGCCATGAGGACCAGCCAGTGCACAATCTTGTACTTTGGCAGCCTCATGGAGTGAATAAGCATGGTGGACAGCCCATGACTTTCTTGAGATGCATCTTAAAGGACACTGGCCTTGAAGATGCGGATGATCTAGCAAATGTCATGGGTGATAGGGAGTTGTGGCGGTGCAATTTTGTCGATAAGCTGGCACAGCATTCTTAAAAATGCAGCTGCAATGCAGCATGCCGATCCTAGTAGTAGAGACCGGAACGGTTTTTAACAGTCGTCATTACTGTAAAAGCTTTTGTGGGATAACTGATACGTTTGCCTTTGCTGGCCAGTTCCCCCCCGGTCGCTGAAATACTCTCAAAGGGATTTATAACTAAAATAGTGCAAGCTACCAGCTTATTGGCTGATGTGCTGTACGGAGATATCTGGGCTCAGTTTAATCGGCCAACTAGTTTAGGGAGGTAGCCTATACCCTGCTGTCCGTGTCGGCCAATAGAATTTGCGTAGGCGTTGATTTCGACCTATCCCAGCGCTACTGAACTGAATTTCCTATCTCACTGCTCATCCTCTGTGTTGAACGGGGCTTCGTGGAATAAGAGTTTTGGTATACTCGTATAGTAGTAGTAGTCATATGATTTTATATGATTCTGTTGTTGTGTTCCCATTTTCGCCATAACACCGGCTTTTTGGGAAGAACTCTAGTAAAACTGCTTAAATTATCGAAAGTATAAACTGTTACCGAATCGAAACTAATTAACATACTCACTTAATTTAACTGCATTAATCATATTGTTTGTACTGTTATTTTACCGTCAGTTATTAATTGTACCTATTTGTTGATGGAAATATTGCTCTTTGGATAATACGGATAAATCACCCAAATTCCCAATTTTCTTGATACACTACAGGTTAGAGAGACCGGCTATACATAACAATTGCGATTTATATTAATGTGGTGTGTATTGAATCTAATGTTATTTAGCAGACCCTACATGAGTCAATTACTGCTCTCTTTATGTGTGATCAAATATACTGACGGTCGGCAGAATAGTGTGTATGATTGTGATTGGTAACAAAGTATTTCCTAAAGAATACGCTTTATACTTTAATCATAAGCAGTATCGTTGCGTTTAGTATAAGTCCTAGTTCTGTTTAAATAGATAGAGCGCCACGTCCTAAAGGAACTGTTAATATTTCCCGAAAGCCAATAATATCTGTCAGAAATTAATTATTAACGATCTATCGAATAATACAGTAAGTTTACACTGCAACCTTACACTGCAATAATAAAATTTAAGCATCCGAATTCAGCCTCCCGGGTGTAGATCCATCGGGTGAATGATCGCGCATGGGCTGACTTCGGCTAATGTTTTGTGTATTAGCATAAATTGTTGTCGTATGCTAAAGGTGTTTTAATTAACGAAAAGACATATAAATTTTGGCAGGTTAAACTGCTAAAGGTCTTCAAAAGCGCGAACAGTAACAGTTTATACTCTTATTGCAGTAGGCAATAAGGTTGCAAAAATACCGTAGTGACTGGTAAAACTGAACCGGTGCTTCTGTAGGTCAGTAGGCCTAACTGTCATCACCGGTACCGGTACTGCTGTACAAGTACATTTAGTATTATTCGATTTTGATTATTGTATACCGGTAGGTCTCGATATTAAATCGGGGACGCCTGGTTTTTATTGGGATTTTACTTAGGTCTATTTCTGTCAGTTTTATTCACCAAGTAGGCTAATATTGAGCAGAAGGCGTGTGACCCTGCTCAGATTGTTCAGATAATTGTAGGCTGAGCTGCTGTCTGACTGTTGTTGAGTTTGGAGAGATTACGGCGTGTGTAGAGTTTGTCTGATAAAGTGCCGTTAGTAAGTTGGGGCAGCCATATGCGGTAAGGTCAATCCCCTCTTAAAGAATAAGTCGTACTACCGTGTTAGAACGCATACTAACTAACAGTTTCAGAGTCTGCATATACTGTAGTTTATTTAGGCTTGATCGTAGTCTGCCAGTGTTTTAGCCTGTGTTTGTTTGTGTGGTCTGTTCAGGTACCGTAATAGTTATTACTCAAATATTTGTAGGCTGGATTGTTGTCTAGCTATTTTTAGGTCTGAAGGGATTGCTGCGTGTGTAGAGTTGGTCTGATCAAGTGCCGTTAGTAAGTTGGGGCAGCCATAAGCGGTAAGGTCAATCCCCTCTTAAAGAGTAAGTCGTACTACCGTGTTAGAACGCATACTAACTAACAGTTTCAGAATCTGCACATACTGTAGTTTGTTTAGGCTTAATAGTAGTCTGCCAGCGTTTGGTTTGTATTTGTTTGAGTATTCTGTACGGGTAGCGTAATATTTATTATTCAGAGTTTATGCGATTATTCGCAACATTCATGTCCCCAAGTTTATTCCTACAGTAATTGTGCTTGTTATACATACCGTTATAGTTAAACTAACCCCGGTACTACATCAGGGCTGCTCGGCGTAGGTAAAGACTGGAGATTTTGTGCTTCGGTCACTCCAGCAGATGCCGTGGTTCTTTTAACTGTTCAAGTATATTTAACTACTGATTATTTGTTATACCGGTACTTGTACCTAATTTAGGGTTTAGTGTACAGTGCTTTCCGAAGTAATTAGTGTAGGCAGTATATTTGTGTTGTAAAGTGGTTGATAGGCACATTCGTTAGCTCTATTAGCTTCTGGGTAGGAACAATCCGTGATACATAACGTAGTACCTATAGCGATACGGTTATAGGTCGTCAGGCGGTGGTATTTTCCTATCTGGACAGTACAATATATTTACTACTACTTATTATTTCAAATACCGTAGTACCCTGTCCGTTGTAATAACCAGTATTCTAACCCTTTGTTGGGCTGGTTTGTAGACTTCCTGTAAAATTACCCTAAAAATTTCGTACGTAATATTTTTGTTGTGTTTAATTAGAGATTTTAATCTCACCCGTATCGTAAGTAATTTGTAGTATTAAGTAACTTAGGTAAATTAGAATTATCAGTTTTAGTGTCAAATAAATAGCACTTCACTGAGAGCGCACAGCTTCTGTGTAGTGACTCCCCAGAAATAATAACATTTATTTCAAATATTGACAAAAAACCCATTTAAACGGGTATATAAATATTATAAATCAAATCAAACGATTTATAAATAGTAGGCCTGCCATACGACAACTAGGTCTCACTATCAGTTGGACTACTGCTTAAATAACGGTAATAAAGTAAGTTAAAGTAACTAAGTAACCCTAAAATATTCAGGAATTCAATTATTCTAAAAATAATTGACATACCGGTACTCACTATAGGCTTATTATATTTATCTCTATAAATTTGAGCTGAAATCATACCGGTACTCTGTAATTAATTCTAGTTCATAATTATACTTACATGCTGTAAGTGTAAGCTGTATACCGGTATTCATTATAGGCCTACTATATATATATATATATATTTGTGCTAAAATTATATACCGGTACTCTGTGACAAATCTAGTCTGTAATAATACTTATATATTATAAGCATACCGGTATTCTAATATATTGTGCATATATCACGTTACACTGAGTAACGGTACCGGTAATAAATCGCTAGGCTTGCGGTCATACTGAATTACTAGACTTGCTTTAACTGAAACTATAGTAGTAGACATTCAACTGTATAACTAAACATGTCTGACACTCAGCAAAACCTGTCAGACAGTCTGATCGATACAACTATTTGTGATTCAGATAGGAGTGTGGAGCGAATAAGAAAGGAGTTCGGCTCACCTCCTACTGTAAAAAAGGTCATCCCTCCAGTAGTATCAGACCCTAGGCTAGTCCACCATAGGTCCATCATAGGCACTCGGGCACAGGTAAAACGGGACCAAGAGGCAGTTGTCCTATCGCAGCAACATCTTGGTCAAGAACCTACTTCCCCGCGACCCGATAGCTCCAGCAGTTCGGATACTGTAGAGTTGACTCCCGAACATGGAGTGCAGATGGCTGATACAGTCTACTCGGACCCCCTTCTTACTCTTCCTGCTGCAGTGCTAACTACTATATTCATTGCGGTGGAGGAACATCAAGCCGACTGGGCGAAGAATAAGCGAGCGACCCAAGATAATTACGTGGGATACGCCAGGGAAGAATTGATATCTATTGTTGAATCACAATGGAACTTTCCCGGACCCGGACTTCCGTTGGATATGTCCGAGGCTACTTGGGAAGATATACACAGGATGGGAGTGGCTAAAGATACAATGGATCCAGCTGTTTGGAAGAGGTCGGCAGCAGGATATGTGCAGGGATTCTTCGGATCCTTGGATCGATTGGAAGAACAACTGTTTCGACAACCTCACGGACCTCAAGAGCAGGAAGAGCTGCTATACCAAGTACGCGAAAGAACCCTACGCATTCGACTAATCCTCTCAGCCTTTGAGGAAACTTCCAAAAGAAGACAGGACACGTCGCTGCAGGTTGCTGTCAAAACTTGGCTACATCGGGTAGATCTCAAAGTACAGGAAACGGCCCAGTGGAAATCCCAGCTGGCTGAGAGATCAACCTATGAAGAACCAACTGATGTCACCCTTGCTCAAGCGGAAAGCGAAGAGGCCGCCGAGAAACCGCGAACTAGAGACGCTATCGACATTTATTTGTCCGACTATCAGCGATTCCTAGGAGACGAAGAGTTGAGGAGACGGCTGTCTGGACTTTCCCCTAATAGTGAAGGAACCAAGCTTGTGTTGGACTCAATCGATGCCGAAATGTTAGCTGCAAACCAAGCTGAATGTGATGAAAAACTCCGCCTCACTAGAGTCCGAGAAGAACAAATAAAGAAAAGAAGGATAGAGGAACAAAAGGCGGCGGCTATGGCGGCGGCTATAGCAGATGCAGAAGCAGAAAGAAAAGCAGCA
>JAUCBJ010007071.1:0-59698 GCA_032718475.1 Nemertoderma westbladi | reverse complement strand
GAAAATACTGAAATACCAGAGTACCACAAAACACAATACCACCAGGCACTATTATATTATATTTTATCATAGACTTTATTATCTACAAATATGCGAGTAACTACTGAAAGGTTCTACATGAAGTAGGGAGGAAGTATGTAGTACAAGCAGGGGTGCGTGGGGGTGAATGTGCCCTGATAACAAATAATTATAAGTGGTGTGTACGAAAGTAATTAATCGGTATTCCCGTTTTCATATAAACAATAATGTCTATAAATTGTAAGCAGCAATGTCTCCAAGGAATGAGGTGTAAGCGCAGTGTTTGATTGTTTATACATGACCTACCTTATACAGAGTATGTTTAATTTGTTTACCTTTACTGGAGCCACTGCTTATTACTGTATAATAAAACGAGCTCATTACGTTATTGTCTCATGCTGGGGATATACATTCACTAACTACAGTAAGGTCTCAGGAATTCTTAGCCCGCGAGTATTCTTAGCCTGCGAGTATTCTTGGCCCTTGGGTATTCTTAGCCCGCAAAACAATAACGTTATTGTTTTGGTTCCCCCAATACTCCTCTAAAACCTGCTCCTTTACTAAACTACTCCTTTACTAACCTGCTCGCCCCTTTACTGTCTGCACCAGTGTCTGCACCAGTGTCTGCACCACTGTCTGCACCACTGTCTGCACCACTGTCTGCACCAGTGTCTGCACCACTGTCTGCACCAGTGTCTGCACCAATGTCTGAACCACTGCCTGCACCAATGTCTGCACCACTGTCTGCACCAGGTGTCTGCACCACCGTCTGTACCAGTGTCTGCACCACTGTCTGCACCAGTGTCTGCACCAGTGTCTGCACCACTGTCTGCACCAGGTGTCTGCACCAGGTGTCTGCACCACTGTCTGCACCAGGTGTCTGCACCAGTGTCTGCACCACTGTCTGCACCAGTGTCTGCACCACTTTCTGCACCAATGTCTGCACAACTGTCTGCACCACTGTCTGCACCAGGTGTCTGCACCACTGTCTGCATCACTGTCTGCACCACTGTCAGTCGGTGAGAAGTCAAAAATTGGACTTGAGTCCAAAATTGGACTTCGACTCCAGTTCAAGTCCAAAATTGGACTTCTGTGAGTCCAATATTGGACTTCAAATCAGCCAATTGCTCCAGGGCCTTGGGTAATAGGATCGGGCGGGATTTTTTTTCTTTAATCGAAAATATATCAAAAAATAAGAGTTTTGAACAGGGGGACCTGAAATTCACCAGGGGGAACTTTTTTTATAAGGCTTTGAATTTTTACAAAAGTCCAATATTGGACTTTAAGTCCAATTTTGGACGTGACATTGAGAATCGAACTTAAAGGTACATGAAGCATGACAGATGAGAGACAGCCAGACAGCTGTTAAGTTATGGAAAGCTACCTTTGCAGCTCTGTATGTATCTTCAGTGTACTGCCTGTACTGTACTTAGAATAAAATGGTACATTCTAGCATTATAGGTACTTTGTACTTTACTTTTAGCTTTTAGCATATTGTTTAGTTCACAATTTACATTCATGTTATGTCTAACCTTACAGCCTTATGTACCCAGGACTTTATGGTGTCTTTAGGACTAGGTTAGATTATGCTCCAACAAATATTTAATTACAAATTATATTTGGTGGATACTGGTAGCAATGCCAGGTTAGCCAACTGCAGCTGCTGCTAAGGCTAACTACAGTACAAGCTACGATTTCGTCTAAGGCTATGGGAGCCCTATCAGAAAGAAATACTACAAGTTGATGCTACCACCATCTCTTCTAATTTTTCCATACAACAGGAAGGGTATTATAAAACAGCTGGATAACAGGATAATGAAATGGGATTAGTAACTGATTAACGCGTTGGGGTCTCCACATAATAAGTACAGAAGTAACAAGTAACACACGTCATAATCATAAACCAATTGAGGGAAAGGAACAGGTTACAGAGGCAGGCTTTTCTAACTAAAACAATAAACGGCCACTTTTTGACTTTACCAATTGAAGGAGCCCTATAACAGTTAGGTACAATGGCCAAATCTGGCAATGATCGTGATTGCCATATTTGGCAACCAAGCAAAATCTGGCAACAATTCTGATTGCCTGATTTGGCAACTATATAAAGCCGTTGTTGCCATATTTGGCAACTTAACTAACTCATTGAATATGGATTTTATGGTTCTGCGTCATTAAGTCCTTATATGGCAGTATGGTCATTCCTTAGATCCTGAAATGTTAATGTTAGGCCTAGAAAAAAGGCAAAGGCAGAAAGGGGTACAGCGTACAGGTTATACTTATACCAGTAGTGGCATATTCTAAGTTCTAACCAATACAGCAATATATCCTAATAAATGAGGTGAGAATGAGAGTCAATAACACAAACACAGACTGACTGGTGATAGTTTTTTTTGCTCTTTTGAGATTTTTGCTAGTAATCTCTGGCGCTGCTTGGGGAGGTGGTTGATTGTTGTTTGTACCAATAATAGTTTAGTAGTTAATGATTGTAACTGTGTAATGCTGATACAATTGCCCAGTAATCTAAATCATCCTTCACTCTATATCAGTTCAGTATATCTATCTTTCCATTCCTACATCTCAGTATACAGACATATTATGAAAATAATTTCATCCCGTTTTTCATTAGCTGATTAGGGCCTACTAGAAACAATTTGTTGAATCCCTTAACCTGTTAACACAGTAACACGCGTTTTGGTTTTCTCAGTCTTTCTAAATTTTGACACTATTTTTCTTCCGTCACGCCGTTTCTCAAACTTTAATGCCCCCTTGCCTTCTTGCTGCCTTTTGGTGATGTTAACGTTCTGACGTTGTCAAATATTATTACGTTTATTTCCATTTCAGCCTTTGAAGCATGTGATTCTTTAGATTTGTTTATGCCTATACCATAGGCAGATAGGGCCTATACCAGTCTACCAGTACGGTATCTGTTACAGACTCATCCATCTGTCCATTAACATATTAACAACATATCAAATAGGCCTACATTCTGACATTTCATCAACTAATAATGTTTATAAATCATCACAACTCGACAAGGGTAAGCAAGCAGTAAGCAATTTTGAAGTAATTTACAATGACAGAGTTACTGACAGGGCTGCACAATAATAATTGTTGCCAAAAATGGCAACCATTATTTTTCTTTAATTCTAATGGTTGCCAAAAATGGCAATAACTATTTTAGGCACATTTTGGCCTATTGCTAAGAGAAATTCAGACGATGATTTTTTTTCTTATACGGTCAATTATATTTAAATTTCGCGCTCTTTTCACTTAACTATTTACCAAAATGCGATTTTGCTTCTGGGCGTGCGAAAATTAGAAAAACCAAAAGTTGCCAGATTTGGCAATAAACATTGCCATATGTGGCAACTTTTGAGGTTGCCAGATTTGGCCATTGTACCTAACTGTATAACCTCACCACATACTACTACTACAATCGGCATGATTCATTGCAGCTGCATTATATATATAGCAGTATAGGCCCTATTATGTATTAAGAATGCTGTGCCGGCTTGTTGACAAAAGTGCGCCTCCACAACTCCCTTACACTCTTACAGCCTTATCAGCCATGACATTTTCTAGATCATCCGCATCTTCAAGGCCAGTGTCCTTTAAGACAGTAAGAAAGATGCGTCTCAAGAAAGTCATGGGCTGTCCACCATGCTTATTCACTCCATGAGGTGCACTGGCTGGTCCTCACGGCTTAAAGCGATGTCCTGCAAAGCGGAGGCGGCTTTGTTCTAGTGTCAAGCTTGGGGGAACCAATGACTGAATGAGACACCTCCAACTCCAATGTTATATAGTGTCTGGTTGGAGATGCAGAGATGTGTGCATTGTACTTGACACAGTGAACCTAATCAAAACAATTAGTCAATAAACATTAACTCAATAACATAATAAGTTACAGTTTACAGTAGTCTTATTTTTGCCATACGAAAATACCACAGGTATGGTATGGCAGTATGGGTATGAATGAACTATACAGCTATAACTCAACTACGCTACCGCGGTATACACCGCTAAGGCAGTGAGGCTACCGGTACCGCAAAGCTATACCACTACCGCAAAAAGTAACTACTAATGTCTGACTGTACGTGTGCGATCCCTGTTTATATAATACATATAATAATTAATTTGATCATTAAAATAATGTTGCATTGTAATTATGTAATACATATGTACTGATACGGGATGCAGTTTTGATTTAAATACCGATATACAGTATGGCAGCATGGGTACACTTGGAGTTGTACTAAAGTCCAATATTGGACTTTGGAGTCCAAAATTGGACTTGAAGTCTAAAATTGGACTTGAAGTCCAATTTTTGACTTCTCACCGACTGACTGTCAGCTCTGCACCAGTGTCTGCTTAACGTTTACACCCCAAAATTAATTAGTACAACGATGGACAGATTGATTAGTCTTACTGTCTTCTGGTCTTAGCTCAATCAGTCAATGTAATACTTGGAATATTTAGCAAAGTTTGCTCCGGGCTTCTGCACTATCAATTGCAGAAGCCGAACCGAACCGAAATTGCCAAACTTCGGCCCGAACCGAACCGAAGCCGAAGCTTCTGTTGAGCCCTAGTCGTGACATTTTCCATCCACTCATTACACTGTTACACATTACAATGCTATTAGAAAAATATTTATTAGTTGTACATTATTTAACCGACATGGCTAATTACTACATAGATATAAGATTCTGAAAAACATATGGCTGTATGGCATTGTCAGTTTGGTAATGATCATGGAATTTTAGTTTGTATGAAATTATGCCAAAAATATTGAATTTTTGGCATTTTTCAAATCACATTTTGCGGACACTGTCAGACTGTAAAAAAAAATTGGCGAGGGATGATAGGGCCTATGAAACATTTGAAAACAGTTTTATGACAGTAGGCCTATGAACTATGAAGCACAATATGTGTGCTACTGCTGTACTGCTACACACTCAAAACAAAAGAAATGAATTTCTAAGTACTTTAATTTTTCACCAAAAGGTTTACTTTTGCTTGGAATGGCTGAGTACCGGTACTGACTTTGGCAGACTATGGTTACAGTTACCGGTACACTCCTTCAAAATTGAAATTGCATTGGTGCGGCGCTCTTCAAAATTGTTTCAATGCAGCAATGCTGCAATGTGCGGCGCTCTTCAAAATTGTTTCAGCAATGTTTTTGGATGGATTCCATACAGCTGTACAGGGTGTATTCTGTTTCTGTATAGGCTGATAGGGCCTAGGCCTATTACTGTATTACAGTATTATATATCTGTCTCTCTGTATTTCCGGTACCCGACAGCCAAACTCAGAACGTCTGAACGTGACTGTACCGTGCCGTGCGCCGTGCACGCATCTCATCATCTGCGCATGGTCAGACAGTCAGATGGACGAAAGGTATTTTTACGCCATTTCTGCATTTCCACATCTCCTGCAGCTGCAGCCCTGCCTGCCGGACTATTAACTACTAACTGACTAACTAGCATAGTGGTCAGGCATCAGGCAGTAGGTATGTCTACAACAAACTGACAAAATGCTGAAAGGGTGTGTAGACAGAGACAGAATTAATATTTAGGCTAGAACTGTAGAAGTAGTACAATAATAGAAAGCACAGTTTGAGTAATTAATTGTAAACATCATGCGATCTTTCCAGCTACCAACCTGAGTAAAAATATTGGCCAAGAAAAATGTCACACCACCTTTCTTCCGTCCAATAAGAAACCATTCCGCTGTAGTACAGTAGTATGCAGCAAAGAATGCCACTACAGCACAACACACACTATAACAGCAAAGGAGGACAACATTCGATTGTGATTGGTTATATTAATTCCATTCACTCCACTGGTTTTCCAGTGACGTAACATTGTTCATACTATGCTACTAATTAATTGTGGCCCGCATAACTGCATAAATCAGTATATTGTTGCAGGATATCCCCTAAAGAATTAAAAAAACAACGGAAATTAAAAAGGGACCGCAGATTAAAAATCAACGGTTGAAATTAAAAAGCCACAAGTTTCCTTAAACCGTTAGGCCAGGGATTACGCTTACGCACAAAGTGTGATGACTCAATTCCAATGCGGCCCCCCAGAAAACTATACACCGTAGAGGAAACTCCAGTACGCATTAGCTACCATTTAACAATGCAAGGCAGAGATGCGCCCTGGCTGGTCCATTAAAAAGCATTCGTGCCAAAACGAAAATTGCACTGACCCCAATACGGGTATCGGACCGAGGGCCTCCGAAGCAATGTGACCCTAATACGGGTATCGGACCGAGGGCCTCCGAAGCAATGTGACCCTAATACGGGTATCGGACCAACGGCCTCCAAAACAATGTGAACCCAATACGGGTATCGGACCCACGTCCAACGAAGCAATGTGAACCCAATACGGGTATCGGACCCACGTCAAACGAAGCAATGTGAACCCAATACGGGTATCGGACCAACGGCCTCCGAAACAATGTGAACCCAATACGGGTATCGGACCCACGTCCAACGAAGCAATGTGAACCCAATACGGGTATCGGACCCACGGCCAACGAAGCAATGTGAACCCAATACGGGTATCGGACCAACGGCCTCCGAATCAATGTGAACCCAATACGGGTATCGGACCCACGGCCTCTGAAGCAATGTGAACCCAATACGGGTATCGGACCCACGGCCAACGAAGCAATGTTAACCCAATACGGGTATCGGACCCACGGTCTCTGAAGCAATGTGAACCCAATACGGGTATCGGACCCACGGCCTCCGAAGCAATGTGAATGCAATGCAACCACCACACCAATGGAGCACCCAGTCGAGCACTACTTCGACTCGAGGCCTTGTATTTATAGATCGCCAAGGTAGTAGTTACAAACGGCTACTTTTTACAGATATACAGTACATATACAGTACCAATGTAACAACGTACAGCTACAATATGCAAATCAATTTTTAAAAACAAAAATTCACAATATTATAGTAAACTACATATGACAGATAGTAATTCCCATTCCCATTCACTGTAGGCTTATCATGCACTGTACATCAACCTGTATACAGTAGTATATATTTATTTATTTGTGTGGAATTAATTTCGCACTACCAAATCTCTAGGGCGACATATATCGCAGTAGGTGTATATATAATATATAAATATTATATAGTATCCCTGCAAACCACCAACGTTAATCTAACGTTGGGTTTATGTTAGACATTTGTTAAAAAATTACAGTTAGAATTTAACCATAAACCTACGTTAAAATACGTTAGAATTCTGTCAATTTTTAACGTTAATTTTTTACAGTAAATATACGTCAAAAATAGACAAATATCTGACAATACCATATTTTTTAATGTTACTTTAATGTAAATTTTTAACGGTAATTTTTTACTGTATTTATTTTTTTTATTTTTATTTTTTTTTAAGAACATGTACAAAATTTATTATTATTTCCATGGTAAATCATTACTGTATTTATACGTTAAAAATCAACAGAGATCTGACATTTCCAAATTTGTTAACGTTAACTTTTAACGTTCATTATTAACGTTAATTTAGCATTAATATACGTCAGATTTTAACAATGATTTAGTGAATCACTTAACTGATTCATCAATGGATAACATTGGCTATGTCTGGCCATCCGATGACTTTAATCATTTCGTATTTTGTTAAATTTTTATGATACTTGTGTAATTTTTTAAATATTATTTTTAAATATTTTCCTTACTTGTCAGCATCTGTGTACCAGTAACAAGCGTACAGTATAATCATTAGCCAGGGCACAAATTTTATTGACAATTCCATCTTTATTTTCATAACGTTTTGACTTTTATTAAATAATTTTATTGAAGATTATATATCGATAAATAACAAAATGGTTTTAGCGACGAAATGTTCAGAAGACGAAAAAAACTAATTTAGAAACTAACTTTGTATGAATGCGAAATTATTTGAAGTGACAAACGAAACGAGACTTACTTTGGGCCGTGGACCCAATTACGGTTACCAAGAGTTACAGTAACTGACTACCACATATATTTACAAATCGAGAAACTTGATCAACACGATTCCTATTTTATCGGCAATACCAGTCTTATATTCTACCAGGAGATAGAGCTTAATTACATCGCGATAAACAGTAAGAATTTGACCGTATCTGATGGCATTGTATCACATATTCATTATTATTCAGGATAATGAGTCCTGAAAATACTCAAACACTCATACTGTACATATTCAGAATTCATACATACACAGGATTTGTGAATACGGCGTAATTTTTTTTCCTGTCTAGAGTAGCTGGTTGAGTTAATATCCTGACCGGATCTAAATGTATCACATGTGTATTGTACGGTAGAGTTCATGTGTACTACACTGAAAAAACAAACTATCGTTGAAAAGTTTAAATAGCGTTTATGGACAATTCCAAGTGTGGCTTATTCGCCGAGTCGAAGACCAGCGTTTTTCTAAATAATCCGTAATAAATGACCTGGAGCCCGGTTTGCATGTTGTGGTGTCGATTCAGCCTTTACATTTACATATTATTAACTTAATTTCGCGAATATTTAATGTTGATATGATATTTACCATTTAAGCAAAGTACCAAAGGTTTTGCTTTGCTTGTGTTAATTAAGGTGTTTAATTAGGGGATACCCCATTTTGCAATACTTACGGTACTGTATATCCTACTGTATTTTGCAATGAAACAATGTGGGGTTATCAAAATTTATTTCTTGATTTCTAGGGTAGAAATGGGATATCAGTAAAATGTTTCATGATAACATAATATTATCCTGGGGGGGGGGGGGGGGGGTGTATTCGGTCGTACCTCAACACTGGGGAAGGGTGCCTAGTTGGACATACAGTACCTCGTCAGCAGTGGGGGGGGGGGGGGGGGGGGGGGGGGGTAGTAGGACATATCTGCCGTGCAATGTGATAAGACCGTAAGTCGCATTTTTCCAAAATACACTTTTCCTGGGTCTAAAAAATGCGCTCTATCTAATGGTATAATCGAAAAGACCGTATCTACTCTACAGTAGTTCTCGAGATATTCAATGTAAAAAGGCCGTAAGACACAACATTTGGATATGTTACAATGGTAAAAGACCGTACGTGCAATACAAAAGACCGCAACTACTTAAATTTATGCAAAAAAACCGTAAGTCAACAAGACTTGCGGTTTTTTGTCGATATAATTTTATTAGGATTTCAAATCTGAAAATGGATTGGTGAGATCTGTTTGAATGCATTGATTAATTACCTTAAGAGCCGTGATGGGAGAAAGCTTATAATTTAACTGTTGTTATTAATTCCATTAGTCACCTGAGGTCAACTCACCCTTCCTTAAACTGTTTAATATGAGAATGCCTTCTTTGGTGGTAGGTGCTTTAAGCGAGTTCATTAATTAGTTTTCGAGTTATCACTGTCTACCGCTCTGACTGTCAAGATGCAGGTTTAGAATTTTAATTAAAGTTAGCGGTAATTAACGTTAACGTTAATTAAAGCGTTAATTATTACAATTGTTTTTATCACTATCAGTTGTTTG
The DNA here is from genome assembly GCA_032718475.1 of Nemertoderma westbladi. Lineage (NCBI taxonomy): Eukaryota > Metazoa > Xenacoelomorpha > Nemertodermatida > Nemertodermatidae > Nemertoderma > Nemertoderma westbladi. Next base: position 50,143 of record JAUCBJ010007071.1, on the reverse strand, counting down.
TAATTTTTAAACGTTAAACATACAATATATTTTGACGATCCAAATACTTACCGTTTAAAATTAACGTTAATTTGCGTTAATTTTTAACGTTAAGAGGGCGGCCAAACTAACGTTATTTATATGTATTTTTTACGTTAATAATTAACGTTGGCATTGTCAGAAAATAACGTATATTAATGCATTGTTAACGTTAATTTGTTTGCAGGGATATAAATAACTTTATATCGCAGTGCGACATTATTTCTCAGTATGTTCCTACGCCATACATTTTACTATGTATTTCCAGTATATCCAGTATGTCACCGCGTCATTATTAGGTTGTTCTAGATAGTTTAAGTGCATAACTACAAATAATTCCTCACAAATAAATAAATTTAGATTCGCCATTGTTCATAATTAGCACATTAAAGCTTTTACAGCCCTCGTTCTATTATTGTGCCGTAACGCTGTAATGTGCTATTTTATGATAATAATAATAATACTTATATTTATTATTATTATCATTTTATGAACAATGACGTACAGTATATAGTTATTGAAATTGTACTTACTCCAAGCCCCGAAATACTGTAGTGTTGTAATTCAGTGACATGCCAGCATAAGGAGTTGAAGAGTTCACTGCTACACTTTGAATTGTAGTATCCATGGAATTAATATAGTAAAATACAACAGTTCAATTTATTTTGTAACAATACATCCGGTACTGTATATCGCACCATCTTTTATTAAAGAATCGGGCAACAAAAAGTACCAATTTAAGAATATAATAATATGTATTACAAGGGAAAATACGTAGACATTTTTTTATATCCTCTCTGTTATGTTAATACACGTTATTAACCTCGGTGACGCTCGGGAAATAAAATTTCCTGAAAACAGTGCAAAAAGTTCTATTTTTTTCTCATGTAATATATAATAATTAATTATTTTGTAAAATATGTTGTTTTATTTATAATATTCACTATTTGAATTAGAAGTTTAACGTTACGTTAAAGTCAAATAATCAAACGAAAAAGACGATTAAACTACACTGTAGCTACTGCAGCAGAATAAATGTTTACTAAACATTTGAGTGCCGTCAACATGGGTGACTTGGATAATCAGTTTCTGGCTTACATTATATCCTACAGTTGGCCAATCAGTGATCAGAACGCCTTCTAACACAACTGTGTAGGTAGCTTACCTTAGCTAGGCCCTTAGGCAGCGCAATAATTTTTATTGTCCGTTTAAATCCTTTTTTTGTCCTTTTTTTTTATTTTTTATGTCCTCCAAAAGTCTAATGTTAGGTTCCATGCTACCGGTTTCTCTACTGCTGTTCTCTCAGGCTATCAGTACCGGTATTACTGTATTAGTATATACTGATATATAGCACTATTTTGCTGTATTGTATGTACAGATGTAGGTATAAAGCAGGTAATTCTGTATTTTAGTACCGGTACCGGCACCGGTGCTGCTATAGGCCTACTGTGTAGCCTACCATTTAAATACGGTAATGGTAGGCCTACCGGTTGTGCTAATAAATTTTAAATAATTGATAGGCCACACTGGATTGCAGGATTGTGGAAAATGTGGATAACCTTTCACATAATTTAGGCCTATTACTGTATTAGTTTTATAATCAATAATGGATCATGACTACTGTCTGAGTAGTGTTACGGATAGCGGCACCACTATTTCCAACAGCACAGAAGGCCCGCCTCTGTAACCTGCCCCTTTCCCTCAATTAGTTAAATGATCGTTTATTGTTTTGGTTAGATAATCCCGCCTCTGTAACCTGCTCCTTTCCCTCAATTGGTAATGTTATCGTTTATTGTTTTGGTTAGAAAATCCCGCCTCTAACCTGCTCCTTTTTCTCAATTGGTAATATTATCGTTTATTGTTTTGGTTATAAAATCCCGTCTCTGTAACCTGCTCCTTTCCCTCAATCAGTTAAATGATCGTTTATTGTTTTGGTTAGAAAATCCCGCCTCTGTAACCTGCCCTTTTCCCTCAATTAGTTAAATGATCGTTTATTGTTTTGGTTAGAAAATTCCGCCTCTGTAACCTGTCCCTTTCCCTCAATTAGTTAAATGATCGTTTATTGGTTTGGTTAGAAAATCCCGCCTCTGTAACCTGCTCCTTTCCCTCAATGAGTTAAGTGATCGTTTATTGTTTTGGTTAGAAAATCCCGCCTCTGTAGCCTGCTCCTTTCCCTCAATTAGTTAAGTGATCGTTTATTGTTTTGGTTTGAAAATCCCGTCTCTGTAACCTGCTCCTTTCCCTGATTTGGTAAAGTGACTGTTTATTGTTTTGGTTAGAAAACTCGGCCTTAACCTGCTCCTTTCCATCAATTGGTAATTGTTTTTGGCTATAAAATGAGTGTTTTGCTACGTCATGTGGTAATCGATTATCGACAACAACCACAAACTATTAAATATAGAGTCTTTTTACCACAGGCGCATATAGAAATCTATCTCATAGTCTATAAATCATGGAATCATGGAATGTTTTGGCACAGGCATAGTGAAATCAACTGTCTGACAGTCCAGAAATCAGCAGTCTGGCAGTTTGAAGAAATACATACATAAAAAGTCATTAAAAGGACAATAAAAGTAATTAAAAGGACAACAAAAGTCATTATGCATAATTCGTAAAAAAAAGGACAAAAAAAGTCAAATAAAAGGACATAAAAAATCACTGCCCTTAGGCAGATGCTTACCTTAGATAGAAACAGTTATAGTTGGAGGGAAGTTTAATTTAATTGAAAGTAGTACCACAAATGTGATTTTTAGTTTTCAAAGTCAATACTATTGTTGGTAAATCGTCGTATTGTGTTCCCTAGAGATATGATACCGGTTCTATTGTTGATAAATCGTCGTATTGTGTTCCCTAGAGATATGATACCGGTTCTATTGTTGATAAATCGTCGTATTGTGTTCCCTAGAGATATGATACCGGTTCTATTGTTGATAACTCGTCGTATTGTGTTCCCTAGAGATATGATACCGGTTCTATTGTTGATAAATCGTCGTATTGTGTTCCCTAGAGATACAGTATGATACCGGTTCTATTGTTGATAAATCGTCGTATTGTGTTCCCTAGAGATATGATACCGGTTCTATTGTTGATAAATCGTCGTATTGTGTTCCCTAGAGATATGATACCGGTTCTATTGTTGGTAAATCGTCGTATTGTGTTCCCTAGAGATATGATACCGGTTCTATTGTCGATAAATCGTCGTATTGTGTTCCCTAGAGATATGATACCGGTTCTATTGTTGATAAATCGTCGTATTGTGTTCCCTAGAGATATGATACCGGTTCTATTGTCGATAAATCGTCGTATTGTGTTCCCTAGAGATATGATACCGGTTCTATTGTTGATAAATCGTCGTATTGTGTTCCCTAGAGATATGATACCGGTTCTATTGTCGATAAATCGTCGTATTGTGTTCCCTAGAGATATGATACCGGTTCTATTGTTGATAAATCGTCGTATTGTGTTCCCTAGAGATATGATACCGGTTCTATTGTTGATAAATCGTCGTATTGTGTTCCCTAGAGATATGATACCGGTTCTATGTTTGGTAAATCGTCCTATTGTGTTCCCTAGAAATATGATACCGGTTCTATTGTTGATAAATCGTCGTATTGTGTTCCCTAGAGATATGATACCGGTTCTATTGTCGATAAATCGTCGTATTGTGTTCCCTAGAGATATGATACCGGTTCTATTGTTGATAAATCGTCGTATTGTGTTCCCTAGAGATATGATACCGGTTCTATTGTTGGTAAATCGTCGTATTGTGTTCCCTAGAGATATGATACCGGTTCTATTGTTGATAAATCGTCGTATTGTGTTCCCTAGAGATATGATACCGGTTCTATTGTTGATAAATCGTCGTATTGTGTTCCCTAGAGATATGATACCGGTTCTATTGTTGGTAAATCGTCGTATTGTGTTCCCTAGAGATATGATACCGGTTCTATTGTCGATAAATCGTCGTATTGTGTTCCCTAGAGATATGATACCGGTTCTATTGTTGATAAATCGTCGTATTGTGTTCCCTAGAGATATGATACCGGTTCTATTGTCGATAAATCGCGTATTGTGTTCCCTAGAGATATGATTGTCGATAAATCGTCGTATTGTGTTCCCTAGAGATATGATACCGGTTCTATTGTCGATAAATCGTCGTATTGTGTTCCCTAGAGATATGATACCGGTTCTATTGTTGATAAATCGTCGTATTGTGTTCCCTAGAGATATGATACCGGTTCTATTGTTGATAAATCGTCGTATTGTGTTCCCTAGAGATATGATACCGGTTCTATTTTTGGTAAATCGTCGTATTGTGTTCCCTAGAGATATGATACCGGTTCTATTGTTGATAAATCGTCGTATTGTGTTCCCTAGAGATATGATACCGGTTCTATTGTCGATAAATCGTCGTATTGTGTTCCCTAGAGATATGATACCGGTTCTATTGTTGATAAATCGTCGTATTGTGTTCCCTAGAGATATGATACCGGTTCTATTGTTGGTAAATCGTCGTATTGTGTTCCCTAGAGATATGATACCGGTTCTATTGTTGATAAATCGTCGTATTGTGTTCCCTAGAGATATGATACCGGTTCTATTGTTGATAAATCGTCGTATTGTGTTCCCTAGAGATATGATACCGGTTCTATTGTTGGTAAATCGTCGTATTGTGTTCCCTAGAGATATGATACCGGTTCTATTGTCGATAAATCGTCGTATTGTGTTCCCTAGAGATATGATACCGGTTCTATTGTTGATAAATCGTCGTATTGTGTTCCCTAGAGATATGATACCGGTTCTATTGTTGGTAAATCGTCGTATTGTGTTCCCTAGAGATATGATACCGGTTCTATTGTCGATAAATCGTCGTATTGTGTTCCCTAGAGATATGATACCGGTTCTACTGTTGATAAATCGTCGTATTGTGTTCCCTAGAGATATGATACCGGTTCTATTGTTGATAAATCGTCGTATTGTGTTCCCTAGAGATATGATACCGGTTCTATTGTCGATAAATCGTCGTATTGTGTTTCCTAGAGATATGATACCGGTTCTATTGTTGGTAAATCGTCGTATTGTGTTCCCTAGAGATATGATACCGGTTCTATTGTCGATAAATCGTCGTATTGTGTTCCCTAGAGATATGATACCGGTTCTATTGTTGATAAATCGTCGTATTGTGTTCCCTAGAGATATGATACCGGTTCTATTGTCGATAAATCGTCGTATTGTGTTCCCTAGAGATATGATACCGGTTCTATTGTCGATAAATCGTCGTATTGTGTTTCCTAGAGATATGATACCGGTTCTATTGTCGATAAATCGTCGTATTGTGTTCCCTAGAGATATGATACCGGTTCTATTGTCGATAAATCGTCGTATTTTGTTCCCTAGAGATATGATACCGGTTCTATTGTCGATAAACGAAAGCGAATATCGAATATCGAATAAGCGAATATCAGCGAAACGACGGGATAACAACTGCATGAGTTGCCAAGTTTGCCGGCAGTATTCGTCTCCGTCTGTGATTTCCGATTGTGGGAGCATGGCTACAGGTTTCTTCAGTAGGAAGTGCTCGGGTGTTAGCGCTTCCAGCGAATCGGGACTCGATGAGACTGGCATAAGCGGTCTCTCGTTGAGATAGGCGGCAATTTCCTCCATTAACGTCCGCAAAAGTTCGTCGGTGAGATACGCGCGGCAAGGCACTATAAAGTGAAATGCGGTCTTCACACTTCTTATTAATCTCTCCCAACTTCCTCCCCACCAAGGGGCGTCGGCGGTGTTGAAGGTCCAGCTAGACGCTGTTACTCGTAGCTGATCGTCCACCTGTCTTTGGTTCCAATCTTTGACGTAAGCTTTGATTTCATTGTTGGCACCAATGAAGTTTGTTCCCTTATCAGATCTCATCGTGTTACTAGTGCCAAAGCGAGCGATCTGTCGTCGTAAGCTTAATAAAAAGCTGTTGGTAGATAAATCGTTCACCATATCGAGATGGATAGCTCTACAAGTCATACAAACAAAGATGACACACCATCTCTTGACTATAGTCCTAGCACGATATACTTCAATAGGGCCAAATAAATCTACACCGGTATTAGTAAAGGGTGGTTCATAGAAGCTTACTCGTTCCCTAGGTAATTCTGCCTCTCGCTGTGTTAAAGGCCTACTGAATGCTTTCCTACAGGGTATGCAGTTCCTAAGAACTTGGTTCAGAGCTCTACGGGGTTTATAAAAATAATAGCGAGTTCGAATTTCGCTAAGAACTCGTTCTCTACCAGCATGATAAAGTTTGCTGTGAACATCTACAATCATCTTGACTTGTATTTCAAGATTTCTAATGAGTATGGGGAACTTAGTGTCAAAGGATAATGGAGCATTTGTTAATCTTCCTCCAACACGTATCAACCCATCTATCATTGTGCTAGAGAAACGATCCCTTAAGCGCATCTGTGGATTTCTCAACAACAGGAAATACTTATCGGAATCCTCATAGCATTGCAGGAGTCTCAGCATCTGCTTGTTGGTTTCTTCATGCTCCTGATAACTGATCTTCTCCTTCAGAAACCTGTCGGATATCTTATAATTGGGAAGATCTTTAACAACATGGACCTGCACCGATGTTAGTGGAGCGGTATCACTTTTGGTCTTCATCCCGGAGTAGTGATGGTGAAAACATATTTTTAAATATGTAACGGCCTTACAGAGCCGATTCCAGGAACTGTAGTGATGTATCGCTCTCTGCAGGAGAGGTGAGAGTCCTTGCGAGATGTCTGGAATCCATATTAATTTCACACGTAATGGTACGTATATGGACTTCTTAACTGCTGGCCATCCTATCGATTTACACGATACGGACGACGTAGACACCGAAAGGGAAATGGTTTTATTTAAATATCATACCCAGCGGAGTCGGCACGATAAACCGAGAATAGAACACGAGAATTCTATTCGAAATCAGCTCGAAAGATAGAACGTGGAAGAAGGCTTGTAAAGACAAATAGAGGAGAACCACTGGAGAAGAGACATGGGTTAATGTCCAGGGTCCATAATGTGAATAGTTTTCCCCGGGGCACGGGTGCTCGCGGGCGGTCTCCTTCGGGAGGCTGTAAATTTCTCTTCCTTCATCGTTTTCCTGTAATTATTGTGATCAGTGTCACAATTAAAAGGCAAGAATGAATGATGATGTGACGGAAAACTTGTCCATTGTGGTATCTTATGGATACTACCATATATCCTCCCTCCTCTTTACTTCCCTTATCCCTCTATACATCGCTATTGAAAATACAACATTATTCGTCCCACCTTCTCTTCCCAACGCGCTCGGAGCTTTGGGAAACGATCGACCAATCATTGCCGTATCGTGGTATTGATTATACCACCTCTTAATAAACCTCCCATCCCTTACTATTAATCTGGATGCTCATATTGGTGTCTGCACCTCCTGTCGATGTCACACTCTGTTGATATTTCTGATATCAACTTCCACCCTCTCGTTGTTGATTAGAAAATCAACCACCAATGATTTCCTTAAGTCCACAACCGTGATACAAGGACTGAAAGGACACGCGGATAGTTTGTGAACAACTGGTACCATTATGTGTCATAAATCTGGTTGTTCACCCCCTAATCACTGGGGATAAATTCATTTGGAGATAGTCATCGAATGATGCAATCCTCCTACTGATATCGTATTTCGGAATATTTCTGAATATGACATAGGTCTTCCCCTGCTCTCTACCACTACCATCAATGGAAGACATATTAGGCATACGACGGGAATATGGAGAACATTCCATACCCTTTCGTGGATACTCAGCTGATTTCTCCCTGGGCAGAAGGCCGAGGTTTCTTCCGCACTATGTATGCCAATACACCCAGCGGCATTACTAAAGTACAACGAACCTCCATCGGACATCTTGCCTTTCAAGAATACGGATGGAATTTCAAGGTTGGAAATCCTATAAATTACCAACAAGTATATGGAGATCATTATTCTCGTTTATACTTTGATGGACCATTGACCGCACCTGGCGCCGTGTATAGCTTTATGAGTGTTCCACTTCGTCCCTCCTTAGCTATATACACGATCTTTGAAAACGCAGCACTTGCCGGTTGGCTAGCCGATGTGTGCAGTCGTACCATACGCGCCCATCCCTTAATACTTGGAACCAAACTCGCCAAGTTAGATGAACACAATAAATTCATCCGCTTCGAATGTTTCAGGCGCTTTCTGACTCCGTTCCGTAACGTTGATAGTCAGTTCAAGGACCGCGCTCTGACCAAACTCAGCCTAAGAGACTCAGCTGCGGAGAGGCTAAACAGCGCGGGATTTGCTCTCTTTCAGGACGTTTGTATACAGAACTTACATTCATCTGTTATACAAAGACCCCGAATACCCACAGGTTATTCTGTCGTGGAAGTTCAGACAGTGGGTCCACTTGCGGAGACAGCCGCACTTAACTCAGCTATGCAATTGGAAGACGAACCAATATGCTTAGAATCTGAAGCGATCCAGCCTACAGCGCCCCGGAGCAGCGATAACGATTACGTCTTGGAGTGGTATCAAGGTCCACAATGTCTCACCGCATGCGATTATCGACACGCCAACTATGTTTCTCGACAACGTTGTCGATTATGCGCATCGAGAGACCATTTCACCCCTATGGACTCAGACGTACCCTGCTCCTATTTCCACGAACAGCCGATGATGGAGATCTATTGTGCGTATTGCAGACTTAATAACTCGCATATTTTTGCAGTCTGCCCCCAATTTATGACCCAATGCCACCACTGTCAACTTAAAGGACATGCCAGTTATAATTGCCCCTTTAACCGCGATTTAGAAAGCGTAGATGAGATGATTACCCTGCGCTACATCCGAGCTTGGGAAGCGAAAGCGGATTTACATTGTGAGTCCCGCCATCGCTACTATCCTGGACGCTCTTACGAGGGAGTTTACGCGTTCCATCCTTATCTATTCGCGTCTGTGGAACAAAAAACACGCACACCGAGTTACGAACTAATGAAGCGTGTTGGTGAGTGTATTTCCACCAAATTTGTTCGAAAATATCTTAGGAACGTCAATCCTAACAATATTACTTCATACCATTTGATCAATTTCATCCGTCAAGACCCTGAGTATGGCGATTTATTTATCAACTCGCACCCTGAGTTACAGGAAGTATCTCGACGCCCCTACGAATATCGAGCCCGAGAACGCGAGCTGGAAAGAACCATTAAACCGAGGAAGTTTCTCACCACTCACGGTCCGCCTACCGCCATTGTCCAGACGACCCGTCAAGGACCCGTAGGAGCTGCTGTCCTAAGACGCGCCCTAAAGGCCGTTAGACCTCGCTCCACTGAAGTTGATATCGATCAACCAGGTACCTCGACCGGCGGATACACCGATCGTAATCCTAAACCTTCTGATGCAATTGTATTGCACCCTTCACCCAGGAGTTACAGCCCTCCTAGTAAAGTGGCTCGCCCCAAAGAGAAAAGGACTCTTGCTAGCCTCAAAAAACTGCGTAAACGCCGTCCGCGTAAGAAAGACTAACTGTTTAGAGTATTTTTATATTTTAGAAACTGTGATTTGTTATATTTTATAGACTTAAATCCCATTTTCTGGGAGCGGTGTAAAGGCTTTTGCGGAATTAGCCAGTTATTTTCCCCGTAAAGTACTCTGTAGTTGGTTTAACAGGCATAAAAGGCCGTGTCCTTACTGTACTGGTGTTTTAGAGGACATAAAAGCCATTTCTTCTGTATGTGTACTTTAGCGGACATAATTAGCAATTCTATGACGCAATACGCCAGATCCTCTTGAAACAGTGTAGCTACCATGACGACGGCTAACAGCTGATGCTGTACACGTGGAGCTTTTTCTTTGTTCTCTGTTCCTTCTTTGTTCGGTCGACCAATCACAGCGTTTTTTGCCTCTGTGTTAGAGATTGTATATAGAAACTCGTGGAGTTGAGTCAGTATGTGATTTTGTCCACAGCCTACAACACCGGCTTTGGAACCTCCGTGTTTCAGTCTTTAGCCCAACATTAGTAGGCTTAATTATAGAACGTATATCTGTTATCATAACGCATGTTTACAATCATAACTGCATTCATAACCATTCACACCTTAAACTTTGTACTGCTATTTACTGTCGGTTATTCATTATATTTGTTGATGGAATATTATATTTGGAATACTGATAAATAATCAGACACCCCAATCTTCTTGATATACTAAAGGTTAGAGAGACCGGTTACATATAACGATTGCGACTTACATTAAGTGGTTTGAAGTGAATCTAATGCTATTTTATAGGCCCTACATGTATTGTCTGTTGTTCTCTTTATATGTGACTAAAATTAGTGAAGGTCGGCAGATCAGTGTGCAGCATCGTGCAGTATTGTGTATGATTGTGACTGATAACAAAGCATCTCCTAAAGAATGCGCCATATACGTGAATCTATAGCCATCCCGTTGTGTCTAGTTTAAGTCATAACTCTGTTTACATATTTAGAGCGCCACGTCCTAAAGGAACTGTTAATATTTCCCGAAAGTGAATAATATTTGTCAGAGATTATATATTACGATCAGTCGAATAATACAGTAGGCCTACCCCGCAATACGGTTAGGCTTCCGAATCCAGTCTCCCGGGTATATCCAGCGGGTGAATGATCGCGCATAGACTGGCTTCGGCTAATGTAGTGTATCAAATACTTGTCATAGGCTAAAGACGATCCATCATCTAAAAGACATCCCAATTTGGCAGGTTAAACTGCTAAAGGTCTGAAAGCGCGAACAATAACAGTGTGAAATGCGGTCTTCACACTTCTTATTAATCTCTCCCAACTTCCTCCCCACCAAGGGGCGTCGGCGGCGTTGAAGGTCCAGCTAGACGCTGTTACTCGTAGCTGATCGTCCACCTGTCTTTGGTTCCAATCTTTGACGTAAGCTTTGATTTCATTGTTGGCACCAATGAAGTTTGTTCCCTTATCAGATCTCATCATGTTACTAGTGCCAAAGCGAGCAATCTGTCGTCATAAGCTTAATAAAAAGCTGTTGGTAGATAAATCGTTCACCATATCGAGATGGATAGCTCTACAAGTCATACAAATAAAGATGACACACCATCTCTTGACTATAGTCCTAGCACGATATACTTCAATAGGGCCAAATAAATCTACACCGGTATTAGTAAAGGGTGGTTCATAGAAGCTTACTCGTTCCCTAGGTAATTCTGCCTCTCGCTGTGTTAAAGGCCTACTGAATGCTTTCCTACAGGGTATGCAGTTCCTAAGAACTTGGTTCAGAGCTCTACGGGGTTTATAAAAATAATAGCGAGTTCGAATTTCGCTAAGAACTCGTTCTCTACCAGCATGATAAAGTTTGCTGTGAACATCTACAATCATCTTGACTTGTATTTCAAGATTTCTAATGAGTATGGGGAACTTAGTGTCAAAGGATAATGGAGCATTTGTTAATCCTCCTCCAACACGTATCAACCCATCTATCATTGTGCTAGAGAAACGATCCCTTAAGCGCATCTGTGGATTTCTCAACAACAGGAAATACTTATCGGAATCCTCATAGCATTGCAGGAGTCTCAGCATCTGCTTGTTGGTTTCTTCATGCTCCTGATAACTGATCTTCTCCTTCAGAAACCTGTCGGATATCTTATAATTGGGAAGATCTTTAACAACATGGACCTGCACCAATGTTAGTGGAGCGGTATCACTTTTGGTCTTCATCCCGGAGTAGTGATGGTGAAAACATATTTTTAAATATGTAACGGCCTTACAGAGCCGATTCCAGGAACTGTAGTGATGTATCGCTCTCTGCAGGAGAGGTGAGAGTCCTTGCGAGACGTCTGGTATTCCAGATTTCCAATCCTTCTCACGGATTTCCACAACAAGTTTATTTGTGGCGGTGGGTTTCTGATCCAAAGTGTCGTCTCCGGAAATATTTAGTACAGACAGATCTACCATGGGTTTGAATAACTTCGATTTACTCGCCCGAGTTTTAGGTTTGACTTTCTCCGCTCCCTTGGCCTGTCTAATCTCTGCTGTAGTAAGATGAGGAGGCCATTCTTCTTCTTCTTTGTAGAGGAAGTCGGGTCCACCTAACCAGTCTGGAGTGTCTACCAGTTCTTGTGGAGTTGCTCCCCTGGAGGCGATGTCTGCTGGATTAATCGTTCCGGGGCAATGTCTCCATTGATCCATCGTTGTACGACTGAGTATAATGGCTACTCTGTTGGTATCGAAGACGCTGAACTGACAGACTTCATTAGTTATATACTCCAACACGAGTAAAGCGTCGGTCCAATAGACAGTTTTCTCCAGTGGATAGTCGATCTGTTCTGTTACATTCCGGCCGATGGCTGTAGCGTATAGCGCCGCTTTTAACTCCGCTCGAGGAACTTTCAACTTGTTGTTTATCAATGCCTTAGAGGTAACCAAGGCGACTTTGATTCCGTCCGGAGTTTCCACCCTTAGGTAGGCTACTATACCTATTCCCATATCACTGGCGTCTCCAAACACATGGAGTTGATAGGAATACGTAGGGAGAACATGACCAAAATATGAACGGGAAATTATAAAGTTCTCGATGGCTGGTAGAGAATCTTCCCATTTCATCCACTTCTTTAATAATTCTCCCTTAAGTGGATCGTCCCATGAGTGGTTTTCAAGCCACATTTGTTGTACTAAACTCCGAGCAATCAATATAACTGGGCTAATAAATCCCAATGGATCGAAATAAGTGCTCAGGATACTTAAACAAATCCGTTTAGTCCGAACTGGATTATCTCGCTGTTTTAGTTGGAAAAACAGGATATCTCTTTCTGTGTCCCATTTCAAACCAAGGGTCTTAGTTTCTGGAAGATCATCTTTTATTAGATCTAGGTCTTTCGCTCCTCGATCTTCTACCGGGATTGACTCCAGAAACTCACGGGAGTTGCTGGTGAATTTAGTTAAACGAAATCCACCTCTTTTTAAGCACTCTACCGTTCCTTTTGTGACGTCAATGGCTTCTTCGACTGATGGAAGGGACTTTAGATTATCGCCCATGTATATATCCCGCTTGATGTTGTCAATCACCTCTTTAGAGAAGGCTTCTCGGTTGTCATCCGCAGTGGTGCGCACCACTGAACAGGCGTTCGAAGGGATTGAGATTATCCCAAAAGCCTGGATGGTCATCCAGTACTCCATCAGTTTCTGGTTGAGGTCTCCTTCAGGCCACCACAGAAATCGTAGGCTATCTTGATCCCTATCCAGCGCCTTGACTTGTAAGAACTTGCCTTCTATATCTGAGGCGAAAGCAATTGAATATTGTCTTAATCTTAAGAGTATTCCCAACAAGGATTGGAGTAAGTTGGGTCCGGGTAACAATTCGGAATTAAGGGATTGGCCCATATAGAGGGCGGAGCCGTCAAACACCACTCGTACCTCATGGGGTTTACCGGGTTTGGGAACGTAATGGTGAGTTAAATAATACGTTCTCTCAGTTATAGGTGTTTCTTCCGGTACTAGCTCCGCATATCCCTTGCTAATAAATTTCTTCAACTGCGTTTGATACATTTCTTTAGCTGAAGAATTTGCCGTAAGGCGTCGATGTAGTTGAGCAATTCTTTTCTCCGCCAAGGGTCTGTTGTTTACGAACTTTGGTTCTCGCTTTCGGAAAGGTAGACCGATCTCATATCTTCCTTGATCTTTAAGAAAACGTGTAGTTGTCTCTTGGATCTGCTTGGCTCTTTCTTCCTCTACCGATAGGGCCTTATCGTAGGAATTGGGCTCTACAGCCTCTTGAGTAAAGAATCGTACGGCGTGTTCATCCCGAGTCTTGGCATTATAACGTTCAATGACGTCATTAAGTTCGTCATTATAGTCGTCTCGTTCTGATGGAAGAAGGAGCTGACATAAGTGCGCTTGGTTTTGCCAAGTCTCGTTTTCCTTAAGGAGATCAATGGTATTCTCCTCATCGAAAAGTTGGTGGACATCGTCATTATCTGAGGAGTATGGTGTTCCCTCAGTTGGATCGTCTAACTCACTGCTCTCGACTTCCCATTCTCTTACCTGATATACCTGGTCTTTCGGTAATCTTTCCATGAGAGTTCTACTGGAAGGGCCAGTAAAGTACCAACCCACTCTAGTTCTTCCCGCATAAGCTTGTAGTGGTTGCGGTTGAGCAGGCCGTTTCTCCAATGTCTTGAGCGCTTCATGCGCGTTTTGACCGATGAGTATTTGCACTCCAGGATAATCGGTGTTGAATCTAGGTATTTCCAGCTGCTGGGTGAAATCGTCCTCATCCCAGTTATAAGGTTCCACTTGGGTGGTAGCGAAGTTCTTTATCGCCACCATTTTTACTGACCTTATACTATGTTCTCCTAGTTCATCCTGGGGGGTGGACAACGCACCTACATAATAATCCGCGATTACTGTAGATTTCCAAACCTGCATAATTCCTGACATGTTTAGCTTAGTTCTGAACTTGGGTTGTCCAGCAAAGATGTCTTCGGCTAGTTCTTTGTCGATGAATGTTCCTGTACTACCGGAGTCAAGGAGGGCGTTCACTACATAACTCCTTTTAGGTCCGTGGACCCTTACCTGTACTACAGGAAATTCTCGAATTCCTACATTGGAAGGTGGCGCTTTCCAAGATGGTTGTCGATCAGAAGTAGTTAGGGTAAGTCTGTGTCTTTTTCATACGTAAGTGCTCGATACACTGCGGTATTTATCATGTAACAGGATTCACCTTCGTCGGAGAATTCATCTGTATAGAATCCTTCCATCTCAGAACTTTGGTCAGTGTCGTTCACATCACTGAATTGGACATGTAGTTCGAAATCACTTACCTGACTCTGGCTGTTTTGCTCAAATTCAGTGTGCAACAAGATATGATGTTTCGCACTGCACTTTGCACACCTTGTGTCGGAGTAACAGGTTCGCCGTTGGTGTCCTTGTCTGAGGCAATTATAACACAACCGCTTATCCCACATGACTTCCCGTCTCTCCGCTAATGATTTCTTCAGGAATTCATCACACATATTCAAACAGTGGGTCCCGTCACATAGAGCACATTTCGGTTTGATGTTACTTTCAGGTCAGGTCAGGTATTCTAGGTCATTGATCAAGAAAACTTGCCACCTCCATGCAGCATAAAGGAGGTGCCACCTGTAGCTGCATAGACCCTCTTACTAGGGCAAATCTGGTCCTGTAACTAGGACCCCCTTCGTTCTGGGATAAGGACGCCCTTGGTCCTGGATTAAGGACCCATATACTTGGCTGCAGGGGTATATGGCCTGACCAGGCAGATGGTGATCTACCAATGGCTGGTTAGGAGTAGAGTGTTCTCATGTCCACTCTGAGGGCACTTCACTGCGACCTGCACCTGGCAGCAAGGGTACAGGGCATGACCCAGCGGATGAGCTGCAACAGCCAATGGTGGGTCATGTACGCCAGAGTAGATATGGGTGATGGGCCTCATATCTGACTCCATTGCGACACCCACCCTGTGGAATGGCAAACCAGGGTGTGGTATTTGCCCCGAGAGCTGACTCGGCAAAAAAGCACCCCCCAACCCCCACTATGGATTACATTAGCAATGCGGAGGTCCGGCCACTAGAGGCCAGTGGAATTACCGGACACAATCGGCCTCACAGGCGTCAGTTAACTCCTGACCGGCTGCCTGTCTCACCCCCTACTGGAGAGAGAGCAGCCAACAATTCTTTGAGTCCCTTTCCTGATGACCTTTCTGGCCCAAACCCTGGGTCACCAGGGAGGCCAGATTGCGATGGGGAGAGGGATTCTGGAGTTGGAGGCTACTCTCATGTTCCACCCCGACCAACAAAGCCATTGGTGAATCTGAGGCAAGTCACTAGACTAGCCTCAGTAAACACCCTAACACTCGGGTCCCCAATGCGACAAGGTGAGCTGACTGCCTTGGCAGATAAGCTTTCTCTTAGCGCAGTGGGTGTTCAAGAGCACCGAATGCAGACTGGACAGACTGATGAGGTTCTGATTAAGGACATGGGGGGCGGTTGGCGACTCGCCCTCGCGTCAGCAGATGATAGTGGCAATGGTGGAATTGGTCTATTGATGAATCCAACTGCACATGCAGCATTGGACAAAATAGACCAAATCTCTAACCGCATCATCCGTTGCCACTTCTCATGTTCTGGAAGACTGGCTAAGAAGTTTCCTAAGGTGGTTCTGATTGTGTGCTACTCTCCAACTAGTGTTGCCCCTGTAGAGGAGGTGGAAAATTTCTACCACAATCTACAAGCAGCAACTGATGGAGTGGATCAGCATGCATTCTTAACATTCCTGGGAGACTTTAATGCAAGTCTGCATCAATCACCTACATCGCCCTGGGTCTATAGCAATAGTGTTAACCGAAATTCTGTCCATCTTCAGGATTTTATCTCTGGAAATGGATTGTTTTCGGCTGGAACCCAGTTCAAGAAGCGAACTGGAAAGCTATGGACTCATAGTGGACCCAGTGGTCACAAGTCCCAGATAGACCATATTCTGTTTCGTAGGAAATACAGGAGCTCTATACAAGACTGTAATGCATTTACACTTCGACCCTTCTCCAGTGATCACCGCCTTATTGTGGCCAAGGTAAGACTTAGTCTGCGTGCTAGCAGAGCAACGAAATCTGCCTTGCCACGGCATGACTGGTCCTCTCTGTTGCAACAGCCAAGTGTGAGATCCAGCTTCACACTACAGCTGAGCAACAGGTATGAGGCTCTTGCCTCTGAGGCGGCAGATCACTGTGAGGGCTATACTGCCTTTACAGAAGCAGTTAAGTTAGCAGCTGCAGAAACAGTTCCTGTATACCCTCGAAACAGGAAAAGGGCCCCCTGGACTGACAACAAAATTCAGAAGTGCCGAAATGACCTTCATAAGGCGCAGAAAGAGTCCCGACTCAAACAGACTACAGCGGCCAAGAATGCAGTTAAAGCTGCATCTAGGTCCCTGAACAGGCAGTACTCTGTTAATCTACAGGAGCTAATAAACCAACAGGTTGATGCCATTAATGATGCTGACGACAGCAGGCAATCATCCCAGGCATGGAAATCGATCAATCTGCTTACTGGGCGGAAAAGCCAACCAACCACCAAGGTTAAGGCTGAATCACCAGCCGATCGCCTCAATGGTTGGAAAGCCCACTTTGAAAAGCTCCTCAATAATGACAGGGTATTGCCTGATAACTTTATAGAAGTAAAAGTGTCTGAGTCTGTACTCCCAGATATTCCCATTGGCGATATCTCCTTTGCAGAAGTGAAGGCTGCTGCAAAGAGCATTAAGACCAATCGTGCCAGTGGAGTAGATGGTGTTCCCCCTGAGGTCTTTAAAATACCTGAGTGTTTAAAGCTCATCTATCCCATCATAGTAGACATGTACCGTACAACAAGAGTCCCACAAGAAATGAAAACAAATAAGTTGGTGCCAGTTCCCAAGAAGGGCAACCTAACACTCTATGGTTCTTTTCGGGGAATCTCATTGATCTCGATTGCTGCAAAACTATACAATAGAATTCTATTAAATCGCATCAGGGATCCCATTGAGAGACTGCTACGTGGAAATCAGAATGGGTTCCGTAAAGGTCGTGGGACCATGGAGCCCATTTTGGCACTTAGAAGGATAATTGAAGAGTTATCAAAAAAGAAAGACAGGCATCTGGCTGTTATCTTTGTTGACTTCTTCAAGGCCTTTGATTCAGTCTCTCGCTCACGTATGTTCAGCATACTTTCATTATATGGGATTCCTGATGAAATTATTGCAGCAATCAGATCAGTATACGATGGTTCGACAACATTTGTGTCTACTGTTGACGGTGACACAGAACCATTTGAAGTGTTATGGGGCGTCCTCCAAGGAGACACACTTGCACCATTCTTGTTCATTATTGTGGTTGACTATGTTCTACGCATGTCCTTAGATCATCATAATGATGATGGGGTGATGATAACTCCACCTACTGGCTCCAGAAGTCGAGGAAATCCTGCCAAGTACCTAACTGATCTAGACTTTGCTGATGACTTAGGAGTACTCTCAGAATCATTAGAGGGAGCCCAGCGGCTCCTCAGCTCATTAGAACATGCTGCTTCTAGTGTTGGTCTTTTTATTAACTCCAGAAAGACCAAAATTCTGACAGTTAACTTTGAAAGTCCTCAGCAAGTCTCTGATCGGATGAGCATAAGCTCAAAGGATGGTATGCTTGAGCATGTGGACGACTTCTGTTACCTGGGATCATGGATCCGGAAGTCAGGTGAGGACCTTCGAATACGTAAGGGAAAGGCATGGGCAGCCTTGAATAGGCTTTCCAGGATTTGGAAGTCACCTAGAATTAATCGGAAACTTAAGGTCCGATTATTTAGAGCAGCAGTAGTTCCAGTACTCCTCTACGGGAGTCCATGCTGGGCTCTCACTGCTGAGGACACCAAATCTCTGGATGGCACATTCACAAGAATGCTACGCCGGGTACATTGTGTCAAGTACAATGCACACATCTCCAACCAGACACTATATAACATTGGAGGTGTCTCATTGGTTCCCCCAAGCTTGACACTAGAACAAAATCGCCTCCGCTTTGCAGGACATTGCTTTCGCCGTGAGGACCAGCCAGTGCATAATCTTGTACTTTGGCAGCCTCATGGAGTAAATAAGCATGGTGGACAGCCCATGACTTTCTTGAGACGCATCTTAAAGGACACTGGCCTTAAAGATGCGGATGATCTAGCAAATGTCATGGGTGATAGGGAGTTGTGGCGGTGCAATTTTGTTGACAAGCCGGCACAGCATTCTTAAAAATGCAGCTGCAATGCAGCATGCCGATCCTAGTAGTAGTAGTTGATGTTACTTACTTTATTTTGAATAACATTGTGCACACTCGTTCTTTCTTCGGGCTTTCACACCTGAATTCTCTTGGGAGATGTAGGAGGAGTTTTTCTTACCTGTTCTCTCCTGTCATTGGTTCGAGACTTGAGTTTACTTACCTGTTCTTTAGGCATTTTATTGACATAATAAGATCTTTCAGTGTCTTTCCCGCTATCTTCTCCTTGAGAAGTCTGGCTTTCGCCGTCGTCTGTATAACACACTGGTGTTACCTTTCTCCTAGAAACGGGTTTCTCACTTACCTTGTTTTCCGGTGTCTTCTCTCTGGACTGTTTTAGGAGCTGTAATTTCACTTCTCCATCTAAGAATGACATGAGATCAGCCATGGTAGGGTCTCGTTGTTGTTGTTCCATCATATATAACACCTTTTTATCCCAGCGTGTACCTACTCCACCCTTCGGTAAAGTAGAAGCCACGGCTCCAATGACCATAGAACTCTGATATTCATGAGACTTACCTAACCAATCTAATTGTCTACAGATCTCTTGAATCTCATCGGAAAACTCTATTATCCCGCTGCTAATGAACTTTCGGGGCGCTACTAATTTTGCATACAAATATTTAGCTATGTTATTCCTATTACCATACCTGATGTTTAGTGTATCCCAAACTTGTCTTAATCCGTCTGGATGTCCAATAAACTTTAACGCTATTAACTTGGGAGATCCTTCCAAGCACTCGATGAGGAATCTAAGTTTCTCTCCATTAGATAGTACAGAGTTCTGTATGTTATCTTTATAATATTCATTAAAAGGTAACCATTTCATCTCATCTCCATTGAACTTGACTATCTCTCCCACCTTTACCGCTTGACGGGCTTCGCTTCTAGCCATTTGACGTGTAAAACTTTCTTGGGCCATCGTGTTATTTAATATCGAGTTATCGGTATATAAATTTATCGGATTATGATCAGGTCTATAGGGAATATCATTATCAACAGGCTATAATTACCCTTAATAGGGTTCACTATAGGAGTTTCTACTTCGCTAGCAGTATATATGCGTGTAGGCTCCACACCTTGCGCATGAGATACTTCAGACCTAACAGGTTGACACATTGTTACAGGGGGTGGTGGTATACCTCGTTGCGTATTTACTAATTTATCGCGTTCTAACGCGATGCTTTGCTGCACTTCTTGCAACTCTAACCTACTTTCCCTTACTGTGCCCTTGAATTGCTGAACAGTCTCCTGCATCTGCCCGAGCAGGAGATCCATCCCCCATCGTCTCTCATCCACCCACTCGACCGCCGAAGCGGGAGCCGCCAACGTTGTAGCGGGCCGACGAGGGACAACGGGCGACAAATCATTAATATTTCGCTCGGAGTCCAGGACATGAGCATTTTCAAGGGTGGTTCTGTGTGGCACAGATAGCTTAGTGCTGTGCAGAGGGAATTTAGAGGTAGGTTCAGGGAGTACAGGTGTCTCTATCACCGAAGGAGTAGCTTCGGGAACAGGCCTAATTATTTCAGGCTCATCTACTATAGTAGGGAGTCTTTCTATTTCAATTATTTGGTCTGTGGGTTCTGTACTACCTAAGTTTGTGTTATTTAGTTGCTTTCTAACAGCTGGGGGCAGATCAGGCAGTTTCTGGCGGTGGGATATTCTTCTACGTCTGCTTAGACGAGATCTATTTCCTCCGCCTTCAGTATCGGTGGTATCGCCTTCCTCAGATGATGTATATCCCTGTCTTTTGGGAGTAGATCGACTCATCATCTGCATATTACTAGCTGTTAACTGTTTATTGAAGCTGTCTTGCTTCTCTTGAAGATTTTCCAACTCTAGTTGAGTTGTCTCTTCAGACGCTCTCCATTCTGCCTCTGCCACTGCCTCTGCCGCTGCCAGTGCCGCTTTTCTTTCCGCTTCGGCCGCTGCCACTGCCGCTTTTCTTTCCGCTTCTGCCTCTGCTGCTGCCTCTCTTCTTTCCGCTTCTGCCTCTGCCGCTGCCGTTGCCGCTGCCACTTTTCTTTCCGCTTCTGCCACTGCCACTGCTGCTGCCACTGCCGCTGTCTTTCTGTCTTCTATACGTTTTTTCTTTACTTGTTCTTCTTGAACCTTAGCGATGCGGATGCTTTCATTGAATTTAGCTTTGTTTGCAGCTAACCTATCCACATCGATTGCGTCCAACACAAGCTTGGCGCCTTCACTATTAGGGCTAAGTCCCTCCAGCCGTCTCTTCAACTCTTCGTCTCCTACAAAGCGTTGATAGTCTGACAGATAGATTTCAATGGCATCCCTCTTATGCGGTTTCTCTGCCGTCGCTTCACTTTCCACTTGGGAAAAAGTAGCGTCTGTTGATTCTCCATGGGTTGCGCGCTCCTCTAGCTGAGCTTTCCACTGAGCCGTTCCTTGAACCTGGAGACTCACCCGTTGAAACCAAGTCTTTACGGCAACTTGCAACGACGTGTCTTGTCTTCTTTTAGAAGCCTCCTCAAAGGCCGATAAGATTAGCCTGATTCGTAGAATTCTTTCTCTAACTTGATAAAGCAGCTGTCCCTGCTCTTGAGGTCCTTGGGGTTGTTGAAACAGTTGTTCTTCTAATCGCTCCATGGAGCTGAAGAATCCCTGTACGTATCTGGCTGCGGACCTCTTCCACACAGCTGGATCGATGATTTCCTTGGTTACTCCCATCCTGTGTATGTCTTCCCAGGCAGCTTCTGATAAATCAAACGGGAGTCCGGGTCTGGGGAAGTTCCATTGCGACTCGACAATAGACTTCAGTTCTTCCCTTGTGTATCCCACATAACTATCTTGAGTCGATCGCTTATTTCTCGCCCAATCGATCTGGTGTTCTTCCACCGCAATCAATAACCTAGTGAGTACGGCGGCAGGAAGGATGAGAAGGGGATCCGAATAAACCGCATCCGTCATCTTTGCTCCGCGCTCGGGTGTCAGCTCTACAGTATCCTCACTACTGGAGCTGTTAGGCCGTTGAGAAATAAGTTCTTGGCTCGCGGGTTGTTGCTGTTCCGCTGCTTCTTGGTCCCGCTTGACCTGAGCTCGAGTGCCTATGATAGACCTACGATGTTGGACTAGCCTAGGGTCTGATACTACTACGGGAGGGATGATCTTTCTTACAGTAGGAGGTGAGTTGAACCTCGGTCCTACACGTTCCACACTCCTGTCTGGGTCACATATGGTTGTATCTAGGAGACTGTCTGACAGGTTTTGCTTTGTGTCAGACATGTTGATTTGTACAGTTGAATGCCTACTGCTATATTACAGTTTAAGCAAATCTAGTAATTCAGTATCACCGTTAGCCTAGTAATTAATTACCGATACTGCTACTCAGTGTAGCGTGATATATATATAATATATTAGAATACCGGTATGCTTATAGTATATATATAAGTATTGTCACAGACTAGATTTGACACAGAATACCGGTATGTAATTTCAGCACAAGTATATATAAATATATAATAGGCCTATCGTGGATACCGGTATGCAGTTTACACCTATAGTATATATAAGTATAATTATTAACTAGAATTAATTACAGAATACCGGTATAATTTCAGCCTAAATTTATAAATATATAATAGGCCTATCGTGAATACCGGTATACAGCTTACACTTATAATGTATATATAAGTATAATTACAGACTAGAATTAATTACAGAATACCGGTATAATTTCAGCCTAAAATTTATAGAAATAAATATAATAAGCCTATGGTAAATACCGGTATGTCAATTATTTTAAATAATTGAATTTCTGAATTTTTTTTTTTTTTTTTTTTTTTTTTTAGGGGTTACTTGGTTACTTTACTTACTTTATTACCGTTATTTGAGCAGTAGTCCAACTGATATTTAGACCTAATTGATGTATGGCAGGCCTACTATTTTATAAATCGGTTTGAGTTGATTTATAATATATATACCCGTTAAAATGGGTTTTGTCAATATTTGAAATAAATGTTATTATTTCTGGGGGGAGTCACTACACAGAAGCTGTGCGCTCTCAGTGAAGTGCTACTTGTTGGACACTAAAACAAATAATTCTAATTTACCTAAGTTACTTAATACTACAAATTACGTACAATTCTGGGTGAGATTACAATCTCTAAATAAACACAAAAATTACAAGTACGAATTTTTAGGGTAATTTTACAAGAAGTCTACTAACCAGCCTAACAAAGGGTTAGAATATCTGGTTATTACAACGGACAGGTTACTACGGTATTTGAAAATAATAAGTAGTAGTAAATATACTGCGTTGTCCAGATAGAAAAATACCACCGTCTGACGACTTATAGCCGTGGCGCTATAAGTACTACATTATGTATCACGGAATGTTCCTACCTAGAAGTTAATTACCGCGGTCTACCAGAACCAACGTGCCTATTAACCACTTTACAACACAAATATACTGCCTACACACTAATCACCTTCGGAAAGCACTGTACACTAAACCCTAAATTAGGTACAAGTACTTATACAACAAATAATTGGTAGTTAAAAATACTTGAACAGCTAAAAGAACCACGGTATCTGCTGGAGTGACCGGGGCACAAAATCACCAGTCTTTACCTACGCCAAGCAGCCCTGATGTAGTACCGGGGTTAGTTTAACTATAACGGTATATATAACAAGCACAATTACTGTAGGAATAAACTTGGGGATATGAATGTTGCGAATAATCGCATAAACTCTGAATAATAAATATTACGATACGCGTACAGACTACTCAAACAAAATGCAGACCAAATGCTGACAGACTACTATCAAGCCTAAACAAACTACGGTATATGCAGACTCCGAAATGGTTAGTTAGTATGCGTTCTAACCCAGTAGGACGACTTATTCTTTCGAGGGGATTTACCTCACAGCTCTGGAAGCCCCTACGTTCCCAACTGCCACTTTATCGGACATACACTCTACAAACACCGAAATCTCCTCAGACCTAACAACAGCCAGACAAAATCCAGCCTACAAATTATCTAAATAAGAAATATTACGCTACCCGTACAGACTACACAAACAAAGTACAGACCAAACGCTGGCAGACTACTATCAAGCCCAAATAAACTACAGTATATGCAGACTCCGAAATGGTTAGTTAGTATGCGTTCTAACCGAGTAGTACGACTTATTCTTTCAAGGGGGTTCACCTCACAGCACTGGCAGCCCCTACTTTCCTAACTAGTACTTTTTCGGACATACGCTCTACACACACTACAGTCCCCTCAGACTTAACAACAGTCAGACAACTGTCTAGCCTACAAATTATCTGTACAATCTGGGCAGGCTTACACATCCTCTGCTCAATATTGGCCTACAAATAAATAAAACTTGACAGAAATAAGTAAAATCTCAATAAAAAACCAGGGCTGCAGTCCCTGATTAATTATTAAGGCCTACTGGTATATAATTATCAAAATCGAATAATACTGCTGTACCTGTACTGCTGTAGGTACCGGTCCAGGTGGTTAGGTAGTCAAGCCTACTAGGTACCGGTTGGCCGGTACTTCAGCTTTATTGCCTCCTGCAATACAGAAGCTATATCTGTTATTGTTCGCGCTTTCAGACCTTTAGCAGTTTAACCTGCCAAATTGGGATGTCTTTTAGATGATGGATCGTCTTTAGACTATGACAAGTATTTGATACACTACATTAGCCGAAGCCAGTCTATGCGCGATCATTCACCCGCTGGATATACCCGGGAGACTGGATTCGGAAGCCTAACCGTATTGCGGGGTAGGCCTACTGTATTATTCGACTGATCGTGATATATAATCTCTGACAAATATTATTCACTTTCGGGAAATATTAACAGTTCCTTTAGGACGTGGCGCTCTAAATATGTAAACAGAGTTATGACTTAAACTAGACACAACGGGATGGCTATAGATTCACGTATATGGCGCATTCTTTAGGAGATGCTTTGTTATCAGTCACAATCATACACAATACTGCACAATGCTGCACACTGATCTGCCGACCTTCACTAATTTTAGTCACATATAAAGAGAACAACAGACAATACATGTAGGGCCTATAAAATAGCATTAGATTCACTTCAAACCACTTAATGTAAGTCGCAATCATTATATGTAACCGGTCTCTCTAACCTTTAGTATATCAAGAAGATTGGGGTGTCTGATTATTTATCAGTATTCCAAATATAATATTCCATCAACAAATATAATGAATAACCCACAGTAAATAGCAGTACAAAGTTTAAGGTGTGAATGGTTATGAATGCAGTTATGATTGTAAACATGCGTTATGATAACAGATATACGTTCTATAATTAAGCCTACTAATGTTGGGCTAAAGACTGAAACACGGAGGTTCCAAAGCCGGTGTTGTAGGCTGTGGACAAAATCACATACTGACTCAACTCCACGAGTTTCTATATACAATCTCTAACACAGAGGCAAAAAACGCTCTGATTGGTCGACCGAACAAAGAAGGAACAGAGAACAAAGAAAAAGCTCCACGTGTACAGCATCAGCTGTTAGCCGTCGTCATGGTAGCTACACTGTTTCAAGAGGATCTGGCGTATTGCGTCATAGAATTGCTAATTATGTCCGCTAAAGTACACATACAGAAGAAATGGCTTTTATGTCCTCTAAAACACCAGTACAGTAAGGACACGGCCCTCCACGCCCGCCAAACCAACCACAGAGTACTTTACGGGGAAAATAACCGGCTAATTCCGCAAAAGCCTTTACAATAATAATAATTATCCCGGTTGCTGTTGGGATCAGTCAGACTTCTATCAAACTTTATTGAATCGTACTACACAGCCGACAAATACTGTACCATTTGTCAATCATCATAAGCGGTTGTTACTGGAGTAGGTCTATTTTAAAAGTAGCGAATATTATATTAGCGAATAGGCCTACTACTGTAGAAATGAAGAACACAATATATTTATAATGTTTCATGATTTTGTATTAGGCAACGCTTTAAAAAAATCCTGGTATTTGCTGTAAAATGAAGTATTCAGAGTAGGTACCGTGGCCGGTAGGTGAGGGTTAGAGTTATGTAGGGCCTTTGGAGATTATGTTTTCCAAAAGAACCCCAGTTGCCATGGTAATATGGACCCAATATGCGAATTTTTCATGGAGCCAGTGATTTTCATATTCACCCCACTTTTGCGCTTCGTTATAGCAATGTTCAAGCTTTTGTAAAATTTTATACATGTTGGTCATTTTTTACTACAGTTGTACTACTGTTTTTGGGCACACTCCCCACTAAATTTTTCATACTAGATAGTTTTTGTCAATTTTATTTTTTTAAATGTTCTAGAACATATTGTCTATTAATTTTTTTTAAGAATTTTTTTTCTAGAACAAATAATTGTTGTTCTAGAGCATTTTCAATTAAATAGTTTTTTGTAGTTTTCAAAGTTAGCTGTTCTTACTTTTTTAAAAAACGTTCTAGAACATATTGTTTATTCATGTGTTCACGTATTCACGTGTTACAAAGTAATGTTCAAGAACAAATAATATGTTTTTGTTGTAGAAGATTTTTAAAAATGGATTTTTTGGCATTTTTTATTTGATTAGTGTTAAAAACAATCCCTAACAACTACAAATTTTCATCGTAACTAGTGATTTTAATTAATTTAGCTAATAATTTTTTATTTGCTAGTAAAAATATTTTTTAACACTTGAACTGGTAGAAACACATTTGTTTTTTCAGAATACAATGTTGACTTGGTCATGTATATATTTCGTTGTTGTGTTGACTTGGTAAAAACACGGTATTTTTTACTTCCCCCCCCCCCCCCCCCACACCACCCAGATATTTTGCATGTGCATTTTTTGCCGTTTTTCTATTAGATGTTGTTCCCCAACACTTCATGAATCCATTGGAAAAAAGTTTGTTCTAGAACACTAGCTATTATTGCTATTTAGGCATAGTTCTGGAATATCTATGTTTTCACATTTTGTTTTTATAATTGAAAAGGCTAGAGTTCCGTATAGAACTGCAATTTTAAAACATATGTCATTGTTACTATGGCAACATTGAAGAGTTCTAGAACAAAAAAAAGAATCATATACTATTCTAGAACATAAATAAAAGAAAAAATATAATGTTCTAGATCATATAGCTAGTTTTTTTTAATTTTAAAATAGCTAGTAAATTTAAAAAAATATCCAATTTGGTAGATAAATTTTCTAATAAATAAATAATATGAATAAATAAATTTTTTGTATTACTAGTTATTTTAAATTTGAAAAATAACTAGCTATGGTACTCAGGATTTTCAGCCACCACTTCCATGAGCTATATGCATCTCCCACTGGGGGGTATAAAGCAGTTCAGCGGTGGACAAGAAACTGCAACATTTTCGCACTGGACACAATCATATTCCCCATCATCCTGAACCGCTGCCACTGGGTACTCGCAGCCCTCCACCCGAAGAAGTCCCGTCTTCGTTTCTTCGACTCAATGGGGGGAGCAAACGACTCAGTTTCCCGCTCCATCATCGAGTGGGCATCCCTGGAGGCAGGGAGGCTGAACGTTCCCATCCCCAACATCACAGCAGATCCACCCTTGCCAAGGAGACAATACAACTCCCACCAATGCGGAGTTTACGTCTGCTGCTTTTCTAAGGTGTGCATAGAGGGAGGTTCAACCGGGGCATCAATGACTCCACCATCCAGGCATTTCGGGAGCGCCTTCTCCAAGAAATAGAGCCGTCAGTGTTATGCATAGGAACCTCCCCTAGTTCCTCCCCCCTTCCAGAGGGGGAATCACCGCGAGTCTCAGAGATTCCCGCTACTCCAAGCATCACAGAAGCCTCTGCGTCGTGTCCTGAGGTACCACACCCGCATTGCCCGGAGTGCCAGAAATGAGTTTCTGTGAACTCAAATGGTCTCCTCCGAGTCCATGGGCCATTCAATTCCAGGTGTCCAGAGGGGGGGGGGGGGGGGGGGGGGGGGGAGAAACCAGCCCTCAGCTCCTCAACTACTACCCCTTTGCCTCAGCAGATCAACCCATCAGCCCCCATAATCCAAAGGAGGTGCTTGACCAACTACTCGGTTGTCGCTCAAAACAGCTGAGGCACGTCCCGAGGGGTGCGAGAAACAACCTCGCGGAGCTTCTATCGGATACCCTGTCCTCCATAGCCACTAAGCCATCAGATGTCGGGGGTTGGGTCCAGTTGCTTCAGGTAGGCCACAAATGGTTACCTGCCCCATCCAGGAGTGGAAAACGCCACCAGCGTTCCCTTGCCTCGCAGCTCAACCAGAGGATCCAAACATTCCGGAACGACCCACATGACCCATCGCTCGCCCAGCCTCGCCCACCACCACGCAGGGACAAACACCCCCAGGGAGACACCCCCCCAACTCGCTACCGCTGTCGCTGAGAAAATTGAGGATGGGGACATCAAAGGGGCTATCAGAATCGCCTCCTCCATGGACTTCTTAGCACCAAACACAAAGGAGACCCTTGACTCACTGCGCCTCAAACACCCAAGCCATCCGGCAGATAGCCGGGTACCTTCACCTCCCATCGCAGTCTCTGCCAACCCCTGCACCCAACCAGTTGTCCGTGAGCTGCTCCTCTCATTCACCAGCGGCAGTGCGGGAGGCCCAGATGGTATTCGGCCACAAGTCTTTAAAAAACTAATAGTAACAATGGATGGTGATGCAGGGACAAGGTTAGTCACTAGCCTATGCCGCTTCATTGACATCATAATCGCCGGTGAGGTTCCTCAGTGCGTGAGGCCAATATTTTTTGGTGCGAACTTGTTCGCCTTCACCAAGAATTCAGGAGGTATTCAGGAGGAATTCGCCCCATAGCTGTAGGATTGACCCTGCGCCGTTTAACTGCGAAGTTCGCCGGGACATTAGTAAAGAGCGAGCGGATGAATTCGTACGGTGCTGTCCAGCACGGCATCGGCACCAAAGGCGGGGCCGAGGCATCCTCCCATGCGGCGAGAATCTTGGTGGAGTCTCCAAATGAGCCGGGAACTGTCCTCTTAAAATTCACTTCGCTAATGCCTTCAACTCCATCCGCCGTTACACCATGCTACTGTAGAAGAGACCGTCTACCAGACTTACCCTACAATCTACAATTACACCCTGTCTGCATATGGTGAGCCGAGCTTCCTCTTGAACGTAGGACAGAGGACGTCATCCTCTCAGATGAAGGTGTCCAACAAGGAGATACGGATGGGCCAAAGTTATTCGGGGACATCATCAACACATTCATACAGTCTCTTGATTCCAGGATTAATATTTGCTACCTCGATGATGGCAACCTTAGCGGTGACTTCCGGGTAGTCCTCAATGACCTCAAGCGTATAATCTCCAAGGGATCGAATTGTGGTCTCGAGATCAAACCTTCCAAGTGCGAGCTCTCTTTCCTTGGTGCTGACTCAGAGGAAACACGGACTGCCATCCAAAACGGATTCCAAGAGTTTTGTTCTGCGATGAAGACCTTCCCCCTGGGTGAACTAACGATGTTGGGTGCCCCGATTGGTGATGCTGCCATTGAGACATGTCTGCAGGGTAAGGTCGACAACCTGGCCACGCTAACATCACGGCTTCCGCACATCGACGCCCACCATGCCTTCTACCTCCTAAAACATTCTTTTTCAATTCCCAGACTAACCTACTTCCTCCGCACAGCACCATGCTTCACGAAACCGGATATCCTCGCTAAGTTCGACCAAACCATCAGAGATGCTCTCCATGACTTTGCAAACTCTGTAGTCGATGACCGTGCAGGGTCACAAGCTGGTCTCCCCGCCCGCATAGGTGGTCTCTGCCTCACTAGTGCTATACAGCTCGCACCTTCCGCCTTCCTGGCTTCTGCGGCTGCTAGTGCTGGTCTGGCAGGGCGCCTCCTCAAGCAAAAGGAGACCCCCTTAGACCCCATATTTATGTTTCCTATAATAAACAAGCTATATGTTCTAGAACATTATATTATTTGTATTATTTATGCTCTAGAATAGTGTATAATACATATAATAATATTACATAAATAAAATAATAAATAATAATGTTCTAAAACATATAGCTAGTTTTTTTTATTTTAAAATAGCTAGTAAATTTAACAAATAATACAATTTGGTACCGGTAGATAAATTTTTTAATAATAATATAAATAAATAATTTTTTTTATTACTAGCTATTTTAAATTTAAAAAATTACTAGCTATATGTTCTAGAACAATATTTTTTTATTTTATTTTTGTTCTAGAAAAGTGTATATTATATATTTTTTGTTCAGGAACTCTTCACTGTTGCCATGGTAACAATGATTTATGTTATAAAAATGCAGTTCTATACGGAACTGTTACCATTTAAAAAAATTTTAAAAACCACTAGCTACCTTAATAAATAAAATCTTTTAAATGTTCACAAACACTTAACCAATAACAAAAATAAAAAAAATACAGTATTTTTAAAATTTCAAAAAATACTAGCTAGTAAAAAAAACACTAGCTACCATAAAAAAAAATATATCTACTAATGTTCTAGAGATATGTTCTAAGAGATATTTCTAAGTTATCTAATATTTCTAAGCTAATTCTATAGTAACAGCGCAAATAATGTCAAATTACCAAATAAACAAATATTATATTTGCTAAAGTCGGTAGCTACTGTATAAACATAACTAGTAACAATAGATAGTGTTCTAGAACAAAATGTTTTTTCAACAGAGGCAAGAAGTGTTGTGGAACAATATCCAATTGACAAAAATTCACAAAATTGTGAGTGAAAAAATCTGTGGGGTGGGGGAGTAAAGTAAAAAATTACCAAAAACACAAAGGTACACTGTAACTGGTTCAGTATGCGTACAACCCCACCGCATTCTCCATAAACAGTCGTCTATTTGGCAATATTTAGCCACCTCCCCCCGTTGGCTTTATTTTTCGTCTTCGTAATGTTATAGAGATATCATTAGAACCGCGGTTATCTGCTGATTACGAATATGAAAACTGCTTTAAATTTCACAAAAAATTTCCAAAGATATTATGAAAATACTAAGGTGTACATTTTGACAATTAAATATGTTTTTTTACATGATTTTTTTCTACGACTCAAAAGTTACTTCTTAGTATTTTTATAATATCTTTTTGCAGATTCGAAATCTGCAGAAGGAGGCGGTTCTAATGATGACATCTAAACTATGGACATATGTATAATATGATCTGATCTTACCAATGTCGGCCGCTTCTTCACTATTGCGCATATGAAAGAGATTGATAAAATCAAATCGAAGTTTGTTAAAAGGATGCTTTCCCTTCCATCCAACACATCAGCGACCATGGCCATTAAAGCTATTGGAGAAAAAACTCTCACTGAAAATCTCCTTATTATAAACCCACTAGCAACCTAGACGCGGGACGTGAGATTCAGGATATTGCGTTTAATATAAAAATCGAAAACGCTATCGAATTCCGTATAGGCGTTAATAAAATACTGCAACTTTTTGAACGGCGCTGTTTGGGGTTTCGAAACATGGATAGGCTGAAAGAGGACATCGAATTAAGTTGAAAAATAAAAACCCCATCGAATTTGGACAAAGCGTTCCGGAGTTATAGCGGATCGAAAAAAATTGACACCCCCAGTCGCCAAAAATTTACAGTAATTTAAAATTTTGCAAAAAAAATTTTTTGCGTTATTTTTGATGGCGAATCGATTGGCAGTACTGGCTACGAAAAAATTTTTTTTGAAATTTTTGGTCAGAAAAAAAAACAAGGAAAAAGTATCTTTTTAAAAAGATTTGATGTCTTTGCCTATGGTCAGAGAATGATCCAACTCTGTAACTTGGCAATCGCTCAAATCCATTCAGCTGAATGGTACAGTAGAGTTAACTAAAGTAAATTCACTCAACAATGTTCTGAAGGGGAGTCTGACAGAGAGTAATCTTAGCCGCTAAATGTCATTCACGTATAAAACATTTTGAATGCCACAGTGTGTAACCTGATACAAATAATAAGCAGTGATTTTTATATTTCAAACTATAATGTTAGCCTTATAGAGAATCATTATGAGGCTTAATAAATAAAACAATTATTATTAGATGAGAGTACAGTGCAATCAACACTGCCAACACACTGTGTAACTTTACTCATATCGTATATCATATCATATAGTCTTCTTGACCTTTAAAAATAGCGCACACCGGTGTCTAATAATTGGCTGAAGTGTGTTCGAGATTGACAACTTTTTGTTTTTTTTTGTTTAATTTAAGGCCATGATACACCACAGGAGCGGCGAGCGGCAGCGGCAGCGGCGAGCGGCCGCGGCAAGCGGCCACTTTTTAAAAATAGAACACATTATTTTCTATGGGTGATGATACACCACAAATGGCCGCTGCCGCTCGCCGCTACAGCCCACTGCTTTTTTAAAAACTTTCTCTACAGTATAATTCCCCAGCGGCCGCTGCGGGCAGCCGCCGCTTCAAAATAGAACACATTATTCTCTATGGGTGATGATACACCACAAATGGCCGCTGCAGCTCGCCGCTGCAGCCCACTGCCCTTTTAGAACTTGCTCTATTTTTTGAGCGGCGAGCGTCGGCAGTGAGCGGCTTCTGTGTTTTTCACCAATGATAAAGATTGGATCTGATCACATGAAAAAAGGAAAGACTGGGGGCATTTCGTGATTTTTTTTACTCGGCACAAACAACTGCAGAAATGTTGTAATTTATATGCAATTATTAGGCACTAGTGTGTGTTTTTAGCAAAACTTTATATTTGTACTACCTAATTGCAAATAATGGTCGGGGTGGGGTGTCAGGCACGGCGATCATATGATGCCATGGAAATTATTTTCGAGATTGTGCTGCGTTGCTAGACGCTCAGGATAAACTAAACAATCAATTTTGGGGATGTGTAATTCAATTTACATTAGTGAGGACATCTTATAATCAATACTACTGTATTTAATTTATCTATATAATTAAATTTTCGCCGCTCCAGTGGTGTATCATGGCCTTAAGATTGACATACAACATTGACAATTATTGTACAGTATTATAGATAGCTATTCAACCCTGCAGCAATACAGTTACCACACAGAACGGATAGAACATTTTCACCTACAGGGATTCACAAGTTTGAGTTGGAAAGGTACACAATTGACACATTGTTACCAGGGCAACCGCCCATGTTTTCCACTCCCTCATCTGTCCAACTGGTACCCCTTTCAACGAGCTGTCATTGCAATGTATTTGCAAATATGGTAGGATATCAGCCGAGGATAAACACCACGCTCTCACGCTTCATGTCCCTCAATAGCAGACCTTGCTAATCAACAAAACCACCAACTGTTTATTTATCGCAATATATTGTATTTAATAATTTTATTTTATAGTTCTGCCAGTATATTTATATTAACAAAAATTTTAACAATTTTAAAAGAAATACAAGCTATGACCCCGTTAGGGGTGTGCCTTGTTTTAAAAAAAATGATATCTAGACTTAACTAAAAAGACGAAAAATAAAAATAAAGCAGAGATGGTTAAATTTGGCAGCTAAATATTGCTAATTATTCTTTTTTTACGGGTTGTTGTATCAAATTAACTCAAAAATTGAAAAATGCGGCTGTGTCAGCAGTAAGAAAAGTTTTCAAACTATCATCATAACAAATTTCGTTGCATGAAATTCGAAAAAAGGGGGCTCCGCCTTGCTAAAAATGGTTGCTGTATTGGGAGATGGTGTAAATATAAATAAAAATCAATAAAATAAATTTATAGACACAAAATATTCATTTAAAAATATGATAAAATAAACATTTTGAGCAAAATATGTTCTAGAGCCATTAATATTTTTTCTGGAAGATTTTTATATTCTTGACTTCTGTCCCGCGCATCCTAATAAATTTCAAATAGTAGATAGGTAGTGCTATTTATGATTTTTTGAAAATAAAACATATGAATCAAAACCATCCATTAGTAATACTGTATATCATTATGAACATTAAAAGAAACACCATTGATTCACAACTTCCAGAATATTATCCCGGAGACTTATTCACATTTAATAATGATATTTCAAGCATAAATACTGAAAATGAAGTCCAACTTCCAAGATATTACCCTGGAGATTTTCACACATTTTATGATGAGAACGAGGATATCCAATATCATCCCGCCATATCAAAAAAGGAACTGAAAGCTCAGGAAAAACTGAGAACATACGAGTTCATATTGGACGAAGCTCACTCAGAACATGTAAGCAGAACACTTTTCACATCTAAGTTTGATTATCTGTTAATAACTATTTCTGCCGTTGTTGAATTAAGTGATTTGATGATATTCCCTTTCTTGATGAAGAAATACGGTGGAATAGTATTTCTCTTTCAAGTAAGTTTATGTTACATCTTTCTAGCACTGCCTTTAGTGACACTAGAAATGGGCATTGGTCAACGATATAGACGGAATATAATCGTAACTTGGTGTCAGATAAATCCTTATCTCACTGGAATTGGTGTATCTGTTGTTACATTAATTTTATTTTCAGTCTCACTGCATAGTGTGAATGTAGCACAATGCTTATATTACCTTTTCATGTCAGTACAACACCCATTACCATGGACTGTTTGTCCGATAAATGGAACTGAAACCTATCAGAACAATAGCATGTGGCACCGAGTTGATGTTTTGGACATAGCATGTGAAGGACATGAAAGTGAATATTTCTTCTACCATAATACTCTTGATATTTCTAAAAATATTTCCGACATTCAGCCACCATATTTATCTTTCAAATTATTCGGATTTAATACTACTTTGTGGCTTATCCTGTATGTCAGTTTATGTGGAGGTGTTTATTACTCGAAATATATTCTTCGATTTGCTGTACCGTATTGGTCTGTAATGTTAGTGATGATGTTGTTATTCCATGGTCTGTTCTTACAAGGCGGATATGATGGTGTCGATTTCTTATTTAAATCGGAATTCAAATATATTCTTCACTTTGAATCGTGGTTTGTCGCTTTGACTCTTGTACTAATGAGCACTATTTGTGGATTAGGCGTTTTTCTTACCTTTAGTGGTTACATAACACGAACAAACAACTTCTATAGAGATGCCCAGATTGTAACATTTGCTGACTATATAATCTCTATATTAGGCGCTGTAACAATATTTGCGAACCTGGGAAGAAAGGCTTCTTACGAATCTGAAAGATGTGTTGAAGATCTAGAGAAAAATCAAAGCTTATCTTGTTCTACAAATGTGACTGAATTATTAATAAGTTATTCGAACAACACCGATGGGGAAATGGCTTTGATCTTTATACATATGGCAGACGTGTTAGGGAAGGACGATGTGTCAAAGTTTTGGCCAGTTGTGTATTTCTCAATCATTGCATTTTCCGGGATTGGGGTGTTGATAGGTGTTATGCGAGTTGTCTATTGTGTTATACAAGATTCCACGTTGAAAATATCATCTCGGCGTTTATTGTTCATGGTTTGCGTCAGTTTCTGGCTTTTTAGTTCGATATTTACCTTGCAAAATGGACAATACCTCCAAGATATAGTATGGTATTATTCTTTTACATTTTCATCTAAAATAATACTTCTGATGATTGCGGTTAGTATATCAGTTACACCCGGGCTATTCACCAGATTAATGTTTGAATTTGAGTCGATGACTGGAGAGAGACCAAGTACATATTATATGATAGTTTGGAGATATGTTTACCCAATTATAATGGCAGCGATGGTAGCAACCATGTTTACTTCTCATGGCAAAAAATACGAACCACATTACCAACATCATGATGTAATTGCTGAAAATTTTATATCTCACCAGGATCATTTACATATATCAGAGGATCAACAGTCTATTGATGACCATAGTACGGACCACATAAGCCAAAGACATAGTGAAAACATCCCGACATGGGTGTCGACATTTGGTATACTTATTGTTTGTAGTATATTGTTATGGGTTCCAATAATGGCCCTCTTGAATTATTGGCAGTTTCAATTTAAGTTTCTTAGGAAGAATTTTTCTGGATTTTCAGAGACACGCCTTCGCAACATTCACAGTTTACCACATACATTTGAGATGAATAAATTTCAAAGATCCTTTTTGCGTATGTCTTCAAATCATTGTGATATTCCACACTTCAAACTTCTTAAACCGGGAGAGGATAATCAGACAATATATGAATCTGCCCGTTCATCATTAAGCAATAGAACAGCAACGCCATCGCCTGTTCCACTACCAACCATAAACATTAGAGCCCTGTAATATTTATATATATTATATACCGTATCTAATGTTGAATGCTGATATGTTTTTTTTTCTCTAAGTCTTAGTTACAGTCTTAGACGGAGTTATAAAGTATTGCAATAATATTTCTCAATAAATAAGTATATGTATGTAAGTATGCATAAATGCATTTATATAATGGTTCTCCTTTATTTTATCTGGAAAAAATGGAAGTCAAATTCTATATAAGGCTGAATATCAAAAGTTAACTGTCTATGTCTAACACTGTACACCAGTAAGTACGAACATGCAGAATAAAAGTTCAGCATCCATTAATTTGCAGTATGCATGCTTGCATAGCCTTTAGTAGAATCGCTATGATTAGATATAAATGAGCATATGGGGTATGTGGGGCGAGCCTCGAAGTTAGTGGAGAATATGCCTAAAAGTTGATATTTTTAATAAGAGACTTATCAGACACACCATCAATTAAACAGTCTCCCGCTAGAGGGCTACATGTCTAAACATTAAATGTCCTCATATCTTATTACCTCACAATCATATTTTTTAAAGTATATTTAAACATTAATTTTATTTAAATGCACTTTTTTTTTTTAAAGTACTATAAGGTCTCTCATCTAATCGATTTTACGTATTGCCATTTTACTGCAGAATTTGTCTTGAAAACCCTATCCTATACCTTTCTACAATTGTACAATATTTTACAGGATTTTTTAACCCATGTGAAAAGCGTGCAGATTTTTATCATGTTTATTATTTTGTCGCTACATGCGAATTAAACAATGAAATAAATGTAATGAAACATCAACAGTGTCCATCAAAGGAGACTCATCCGCAGTTCTCTAGTCTGCCGCTAGTGTGCGCAATGTCTCAAAATGAAATCCTTGACCCATTCCCTTATTTATGATCCATTCAAGCTGAAACATGTCAGATATGTGCTATGTGTGGAGTTGGCAATCGGTGTGCAGTTTACCAGTCAGCCGCTAGATGGCGAAATGTATGAAAGTGAAAAACTTTAACCATTTCCTTGATTTTAAACAGTTTAAGCTGAAACTTGGCCTAAATGTACTAGAAAAATGGCTGCTTCTTTGTGGGACGTTACTCCGTCTACACTTCTGCAGTTTGGTGGAGCTCGAAATACTTTATCTCAAGTGAAACCATCTCTCATTTCGTTATTTGTTATCCGTTTCAGCTGAAACTTGGCAGATATACATGCTAGACCGTAGACCAGCAACAGGCTGTGTTTTTGTTAGGACAATAAACCCCACCACAAATTTTAGCAATATATTGAAAAGGCTTTAAGATGAGTTTCCCATTTAGAATTCCTTTAGCCAACACATCGAATGATATACAACCACTAACCAACCTCAAACTTATATTACTGTTGACAATGCTAAAAGACATTACAGACCGCTATTCTACAATGGGTGGCATATAAAGCTTTGGGGTTAGTGCTTTGTAACCCAAATGTGTTTTATAATGACCGTAATGTAGACTTTCGTTAGTTGATATGTAGTATCTTTTATCCTCCCACAATGTTAGCGATTTTTTTCTTTGTGTAACAGTGTAGACTTTATGTAAATTCGATTGAAACCTTTGAATGTATTCGTAATGCTCGCTAATATCGTTATACTTTTAAATATGATTCGTGGGAGAGTTTCTTTTTTATAACCATTTTTCATACGCCTTTAGCAACACGATTTGGAACTGACCCCCACGAAAGCTATAACATTTTGGTCTGAGTAAAATTACCTGTTCATATGGGATAGACTTCCCTTCATCCTTTAAATATCTATATTTCCCTTTCTGTTCTACTGTATACAACGGATGTGTAATAGGATAATTCGAACAGTCTAAAACTTTTTTTGATTGTGATGCGGATAAAAATTGGTGCTGGGATAAAGCAATACACTGTAGAAAAAATGAATTGGTGTCCCCACCTAACAAATATATTCTACAATTTAATTCGAGCTCCAGGGGTTTTAATTTCTCATAGAAAAAGCTATACAGTAGTAGCCTATCTAGCTTCGATAAGTCCAATACGGCTTGACCTAAAAAAAATAGGCTTTTGCAAACAAACCACAATTTTAGATAGGACGTGACCTGATAATGAATCAGTGAACATAATTAAATTTTCGTGATTCGGCTTGGATACTAATAAGTCACATTTCTCGGTTGAGTTACATAAGCGAAATGAGACACAGTCCCATATATTCTCCATGCTTTTCCCGAAAAGTGCATTATTTGTTCCTTTGTGAAACTTATCATAAAAGTCATTGCTAGCTATTTTTCTTTGCTAGGTGTTATATTCAATAAAATCCTTAAAAATTTAACCTTGCTTAAATCTAATAAAAAAATTTAACCTTGCTTAAATCTAATAAGTTTATGAACTTTAATCAAGCGCATACCATGATGAATATAAAAACGCAATAATTTTAGATTTACACCATACTCATACTTATCAAATTGAGACAACATCAATTTTTTCGTTGGACTATTGAAAATTTTATCGCCGTTATAATGCCGCCAAAGACTTTTCATGTGTGGACTGAGATACCTACTATTGAGTTTAACATGCTCCACTGCAAATGGAAGCTCGGCAGTGGCATCGTGAATAGTTGTTGGGTATCTCAGGTCTACTACAGCGAAATATCCATATATACTGTATCATCAATTTCCAGACTCATGATATCGACACTATCAACATCCAACCATTCAAAGTCAGAATTAGCAAATTTCTCCAACAAAGAACCACTATATAAACTAACTATTGAAATCTAAATTATATAAATGAGCTTCAGGTTTATTAGAGTCGTATGTTTCTGTGCCTGGTATATTTGAATTTGACATGTGAAGGTTGGTGCAAGAAACTCCACCCCTAATGGAATTTTCTAATGTTAAATACATTTCATGGTCTGCGAGTAGACAAATATGTGACTTGTAATATCTCAAGGCTGTGTCCCAACTGACCCCCGCCATCGTGTAGTAGTTAGAGACCTTAAGCGGATAATGTTTAGTACAATAAGCGCGAAAATTTTCAAAAATATCGGCTAGTAGCAACACGTCAAGATGTAAGTAAGCTTCTAAATAATAAAAAAGTGTCTCACATCCAAATTGTTCCCATGAAAGATGAGCAAATGTATATTCTTCGGGACTAATAGATGATAATATATTAATTCACTGTAAAACCCTTTCGGATGTGGTAATTTGGTATCCTCTAATTTAGTTAAGGAATCGACATATTCATAAGGAAATAACTGACTTATGTCGTAAAATTTCGTCAGTTACATTTGGATATAATTTTCTCATTTGCTTCACAGTGTGTCGAATAACGGTTGTGTTAAATCTAACACATCTTTTGTCAAAATCCCAGCCAAGACAGAAAGGGAAAACCCCATAAACAAAAATGAATCAACAAACTGTATAGTTATTGATTTACTGGTTGGGAGCCCTCTTACGTCCTTACGTCCTGTGTGTTAATGGTAGACCATTCACAACACTTAAATAAATCAAAAACCAGACTATCGATAAAATTCTGTATCGAGTTATTACCAATATTTTGTCTAAATGTAGACAAAAATAAATTTGGTAGGTTAATTAATTCACTATTGGGGACAATCAAATATGAAGCAGCCGAGGGGAGATGTTCTGCTATATAATATTTTTTTATATTATTTGCTGGGGCTAGCACCACTTCCAAATCCCCATATATACTATGAAAGGTATACTCACAGACTTTTAGTAATTAGTAAAGCGTAAAGTAAGATTAGATGGCATCTCCTCTATTTGGCGCCCTCCTTGCCAACACCCCAATCTATGACGTTCTAAAGCATTTGGACTGTAGAAGCCACGAATACATCGCTCACAACGAAGACAATGAGTGTCGCTATTGCCTTCCCCATGGCCATTAAATAATCTATTTAAGTTGGAAATCCCGACGATGTGATTTGTTGAGGGTTAAATTTTGACGTTCAATAAGCAATAAATTTAGCAGTGTTTTACCTTCGGCTTTTTTAGCGCTCGGTTGCAGTAGAAAATAAATTTTCTCACTACTTCTATCGAAATACAATAAATTTATTAAATAATTTGGATTATTTTTTTCAAATTTTAGAATATTTAGTTTCCATGATAGGGTAGAATCTAATTCGCTTAAATTAAAAAACCCAAAATACTGATTATAAGAACTTTGGCCTGAAACATGGCGCAGTGTATGATCATCTGATATATGTTTTGAAAATTTTGATATCAGGACCGCCCACTTAAAACATTCACCTTCATTACACGGCACATTTATTATACAATGTTTATTTTTTAATTTTGTTGGAATTGATTGGTTGGCAAAACCGCTATGCCCAAAACGATATACTGATCGCAAGTATGACGCAATAGTAAGTTTGATACACAATATAGTTACAAGTTTCCAACTACTACCCCGCCTAATAAATTGCGATATTTTTTCACCGATATGGGAAATGACTGAGGAATATTACCACGCATCAAAATCCTCACCATTTTCAATGTAATTATCAGTACCGGTCGAAGTAAAATGGAATTCACCTTATAAAGTATAATTAGTATCATCGCATTCCATTATTAGTGAAACAATCAACGACACTTTATAAAACATATCAATAAAAGTCGACGCCGTCAAGTTAAAAGCACATGAAGCATATAACCCCATATAATTTAAATAATTCGGCACATCTGGATACATCTCATTAGATGGTACATTATGGGTAAATGTCGAATTACTGTGAAATATCGTTACTGCTTTACATAATCAATTAACGGATATTTTCTGTCTATCTAGTATGGTAGTAATAGCATAGATCTACAGACTGACAGACCTATACCTGTATAGGCCTACTGATTACTGATATAATATAATCTATATACGGTCATTCAGTCATTCGGGT
The DNA here is from genome assembly GCA_032718475.1 of Nemertoderma westbladi. Lineage (NCBI taxonomy): Eukaryota > Metazoa > Xenacoelomorpha > Nemertodermatida > Nemertodermatidae > Nemertoderma > Nemertoderma westbladi. The sequence continues at coordinate 9,147 of JAUCBJ010007071.1, read as the reverse complement.
ACTGCCTGAGCCTGACAGCCTGGCCGATGTACTATGTACTAGCTATAACTGGCAGACTGGATTGGAACTAATTCTGTTACTGCAGTACTGGTAGCAATTAAAGTTAGGTCTTGCAGTCTTGGGTAAGCACCCAAGTGGAAGACTGTCAGAGTCAGTGACTCAGATAAAAGGACAATTCAACTGTTCAACGGAAATAGGCCTACAGCTCTGCAGCTGTACAGCGAAAGACATAGTCAGACAACAGGACAATGCTACAGCACTACAGCAATAACTTTTTGCCGGAGCTCCTGCACCCCCTACAGCCCTATTGAAAAGTTTATTTTCTGCGCCGAACGCGGCGCCGGGCCTATATGGAATATTGACAAAAAGCGCGCCACACGGATTCTGGTTAAACGAAAAGCGCGCCAGCCATGAAATTCAATGCGCGCCAACCATTGAAAGATTGACCATTACATTTTGCAATTATTGTAATCATTCATCAGTTTATACTGCAGTACCGTACCTACGCACAGACATAGACAGTTAGGTACAATGGCCAAATCTGGCAATGATTGTGATTGCCATATTTGGCAACCAAGCAAAATCTGGCATCATTTCTGATTGCCTGATTTGGCAACTATATAAAGCCGTTGTTGCCATATTTCGCAACTTAACTAACTCATTGAATATGGCTTATATCAGTATATGGTTCTGCGTCAAGTCCTTCTCTATGGCAGTATGGTCATTCCTTAGATCCTGAGATGTTAATGTTAGGCCTAGAAAAAAGGGATAGGGCCAGGTTACAGGTTATACTTATAGGCCTACCGGTAGTGGCATATTCTAAGGTCTAACCAATACCAGAATACAGCAATATATCCTAATAAATGAGGTGAGAATGAGAGTCAATACACAGACTGGCTGGTGATAGTTTATTTTTGCTAGTAATCTCTGGCGCTGCTTGGGGAGGTGGTTGATTGTTGTTTGTACCAATAATAGTTTAGTAGTTAAAGATTATAACTGTATAATGCTGATACAATTGCCCAGCAATCTAAATCATCTTTCACTCTATATCAGTTCAGTATATCTATCTTTCCATTCCTTCATCAGTACATAACATACAGACATATAACTGTATAATGAAAATAATTTCATCCTGTTTTTCATTAGGACCTACTAGAAACAATTTGGTTGAATCCCTTAACACGCGTTTTGGATTTCTCAGTCTTTCTAAATTTTGACACTATTTTTCTTCTGTCACGCCGTTTCTCAAACTTTAATGCCCCCTTGCCTTCTTGCTTCCTTTTGGTGATGTTCAGGTTCTGACGTTGTCAAATATTATTACGTTTATTTCCATTTCAGTCTTTGAAGCATGTGATTCTTTAGTTTTGTGTATGCCTATACCATACAGCCATATACAGATATACCAGTCTACCAGTACGGTATCTGTTACAGACTCATCCATCTTTCCATTAACATATTAACAAACAACATATGAAACAGTCAAATACATTCTGACATTTCATCAACTAATGTTTTGTTTATAAATCATCACAACTCGACAAGGGTAAGCAAGCAGTAAGCAATTTTGAAGTAATTTACAATGACAGAGTTACTGACAGGGCTGCAGAATGATAATTGTTGCCAAAAATGGCAACCATTATTTTTCTTTAATTCTAATGGTTGCCAAAAATGGCAATAATTATTTTAGGCACATTTCGGCCTATTGCTAAGAGAAATTCAGACGATGATTTTTTTTCTTATACGGTCAATTATATTTAAATTTCGCGCTCTTTTCACTTACCTATTTACCAAAATGCGATTTTGCTTCTGGGCGTGCGAAAATTAGAAAAACCAAAAGTTGCCAGATTTGGCAATAAACATTGCCATATGTGGCAACTTTTGAGGTTGCCAGATTTGGCCATTGTACCTAACTGATAGAGCTAGACCCACTCCTACAGTAATTTAACATGAAAATGCGAGCGCAGCGAACAAGAAAATTTTGCAGAAATGTAAACATGAATAGGCGTACAGTAATACTGTAATATTCAGATAGTACGTCAACCGACTGTTTTTAAATACAGACTGACAGATGTGATTAAATTGCGAGCGTAGCGAGCAAGAAAATTTTAACATTTTTTGGTCAACCGACTATTTTTTACCTACAGATGTGATTATGAATTAAATCTGAGTGTAGCGAGCACGGAAAATCTGCTGAATCGTGGTTTTACAGTTTTATGCTATATTCAGTCACTGATCTATGCCAAAATTGGCATTTTTCAAAATTGGAAGTTTTCATGCCAAAATTGGAATTTTTTATATATTTTCTGTCCAGGGTCAGCCAATATTGGCTGGGGTTAACTAAATTTTGCAAAAAATTATATTTTGATGCATTTAGAAACTTTTGACCGAGATAAAAAAAAATTCACCATGCTGCCATGCTTTTGGTTTTTTATGATTAAAATTTTGATACTGTAACCTCTAGTTCCAAAATTGGAAGTTTTTGACCTGCCGTTTTTGGCATTTTTTATTCTGATAGAGGAAGAGCAGCTGCAGACTGGCAGAGAGAGTGGTTGTAGGCCTAGTTGCTGAGTTGCAGCTTGCAGGCATATATCTCAGTAGGGAACATACCCTTAAATAAGCTCCAAAAGTGGGTTCTTATTTAAGGAAAATGGCTCTTATTTAGGGGTTTTTGGGCCTTTTTTGGATATTTTTTCGACATAATATGCAAGAACTTGTTTCAGTAAAAAATACCGCATAATTTTATTTCACAATATAAAAGTTGGTTCTTTCTTGAACATAATGCAAAAAACCAGAAAACATTTCACCGTCCGGTTTTTTTTCTACAAGCGTTTTAAAATTGCATCAAAAATACGACTAGTTCCTAAATAAGAGGGATTTTTTAAATTTACCTTATTTAAGACATCGAAATTGTATACATAAATACTAAAAGTCCTTAAATAAGAACTTTTTGACATGGGTTTCTTATTTAGGTATACAATTTCATTCCAACTGTCCAAAATCTGCATATTCCTTAAATAAATTAAATATTTCTCATTTCTCATATATTAAATTAAATAAATTAAATTAAATATCCTATATAATGTCTCTTATAACCTCGTCTCCCAGCCCCGTCTTCCTTCTGCCCTTATCTGCTTATGACAGTTATGACCTACCTGCCTGCCTAACCTTGACAGGACATTGCAAGATGCTGAGATAAGGGAGCTTCTGAGCTTAATTGGATAGGTGCAAAAATGCACAACGAGCAACAATGACCAACTATAAGCAACAACGAGCAACAAATGAACAATGAGTAACAAAACAACGAGCAACAACGAGTAACAACGAGTAACAACGAGCAACAAGGAGCAACAACGAGTAACATTGTGCAACAATGAGCAATAATAAAGTACAACAACGAGCAATAATGAGGAACAACGACTGAACGAGCAACAATGAGCAACAACGAGTAACAATGAGCAACTACGAACTACGAGTAACATTGAGCAACAATGAGCAACAACGAGCAAAAGTAAGCAATAATAAAGTACAACAACGAGCAACAATGAGCAACAGCTAGAAACAGCGAGCAACAATGAGGAACAACGACTGAACGAGCAATAATAAAGTACAACAACGAGAAACAACGACAAATAATTAGGACACAGGAACAACGAGTAACAATGAGCAACAATGACAATGAGTAACAACGAGTAACATTGAGCAATAATAATTTTAATAAAGTATAACAACGAGTAACATTGAGCAACAACGAGCAACAATGAGAAATACTGAGCAACAATGAGCAATAATAAAGAACAACAACGAGCAACAATGAACAACAACGAGAAACAACGAGCGATAATGAGCAACAACGACTGAACGAGCAACAACGAGTTATATTGAGCAACAACGAGTTATATTGAGCAACAATGAGCAATAATAAAGTACAACAACGAGCAACAATGAGCAACAACGACTGAACGAGCAACAACGAGTAATATTGAGCAACAATGAGCAATAATAAAGTACAACAACGAGAAACAACGAGCAACAATGAGGAACAACGATTGAACGAGCAATAATAAAGTACAACAACGAGCAACAATGAGCAACAATGAGTAACAATGCGCAATAATGAGCAACAACGAGCAATAATAGAGTACAACGAGCAACAATGAGCAATAATAAAGAACAACAACGAGCAACAATGAGCAACAACGAGAAACAATGAGCAATAATGAGCAACAACGACTGAACGAGCAACAACGAGTTATATTGAGCAACAACGAGTTATATTGAGCAACAATGAGCAATAATAAAGTACAACAACGAGCAACAATGAGCAACAACGAGTAATATTGAGCAACAATGAGCAATAATAAAGTACAACAACGAGAAACAACGAGCAACAATGAGGAACAACGAGCAAAAATGAGCAATAATAAAGTACAACAACGAGCAACAATGAGCAACAGCGAGAAACAGCGAGCAACAATGAGGAACAACGACTGAAAGAGCAATAATAAAGTACAACAACGAGAAACAACGACCAATAATTAGGACACAGGAACAACGAGTAACAATGAGCAACAATGACAATGAGTAACAAAGAGTAACATTGAGCAATAATAATTTTAATAAAGTATAACAACGAGTAACATTGAGCAACAACGAGCAACAATGAGAAATACTGAGCAACAATGAGCAACAACGAGTAATATTGAGCAACAATGAGCAACAATAAAGTACAACAACGAGCAACAATGAGGAACAACGATTGAACGAGCAATAATAAAGTGCAACAACGAGCAACAATGAGTAACAATGAGCAATAATGAGCAACAGCGAGCAATAATAGAGTACAACGAGCAATAATAAAGTACAACTAACGAGCAACAATGAGCACCAACAAGCAGCAATGAGCAACAATGAGGAAAAATGACCAACAATGAGAAATAATAAAGCACAACGAGCAGCAATGACAGAATGAGCAACAACGAGAACGACTGAACGAGCAACAACGAGTAATATTGAGCAACAACGAGCAACAAAAGAACAATGAGCAATAATAAAGTACAACAACGAGCAACAATGAGGAACAACGAGCAACAATGAGGAACAACGAGCAACAATGAGGAACAACGATTGAACGAGCAATAATAAAGTACAACAACGAGCAACAATGAGCAATAATAGAGTACAACTACGAGCACAATGAGCAACAACGAGCAATAATAAAGTACAACTAACAAGCAACAATGAGCACCAACAAGCAACAATGAGCAACAACGAGAAACAATGAGCAACAATGACCAACAACGAGACATATTAGAGCACAACGAGCAGCAATGAGCAACAACGAGCAACAAACTGCGTCGAACCGGATTGAATGTGGGGGAGAGCCACGTTCAAGTGAGCGAAGCCTTAGCTGGGGAACTATTATATGGGTGCTATTAACGAGTTGTCTGTCGTTGTTGTAAATTTTTTATCGCTAATAACTCGGTCATTCCTTGATGAAATTAAACGAAATTTAGTATGTATGTAGTCTGTCAAAAGATTATAAATAATCTGAAGTTTGGTGAAAAACAAACGAACGCAATGAGGCAAATACGGAGACGAGTATTGTGTTGAACGACCTCTGACTAACGAAAGACAACATGTTAATGGGGTGGGGCCCCTATCAGCTAGGGCTAGCTAAGGCTTTGCTTACTTCATGCTGCGCAAAGGTCCCACGAACGTGTCCCACTCCTGCCTGAGCCAGTTGAGCCAAAACGTCATCCAGTCCTTCAGTCATCATCTTTAACCTTCATAACGTCTATCAGCTGCCTGACCGAACCATCTTTGTTCCTATTGACATGACATTGACATTGGTTTTTCACTTTTTTCACACCTTTCAAGTACAACATTGTGGACAATCCATCTAAGTGGGGCGTAACGCGGAGCAGAAGAGGAAATGCAGGACACAAGTTCGTTTTTCGAAACTGTGCGGTGATGTCCAGTTACTTGAGTCATGTCTCATCGAAATACGTGACAATGTATGTGCGGTGCGCTCAGATGCTGAGATGGGCGATGGGCTATTCTTTTGAATATCAATGGGCTATTCTATGCTACCATGTGAGGTAAGAATGCCAGTGCTAGCAACTTCATTATGATACGATATTCTATAGAGGATTTATAGAGTGCAGTGCAACCATAGTCCTTATCCTTAACCCAACAATTAGCAATATACAGAATGACATAAATCAAAGAATTATGAAAGAAGTGTAACACATACTGTAAGGACTGAAGGAATAAGGAATATTTATTTTATTTAAGGAATGTGCAGATTTTGGAATACAATTGTATTCCTAAATAAGAAACCCAGGTCAAAAAGTTATTATGTAGGGACTTTTAGTATTTATGTGTACAATTTCGATATCTTAAATAAGGTAAATTTAAAAAATCCCCCTTATTTAGGAACTAGTCATATTTTTGATGCAATTTTAAAACGCTTGTAGAAAAAAAACCGGACGGTGAAATGTTTTCTGGTTTTTTGCTTTATGTTCAAGAAAGACCCAACTTTTACATTGTGAAATAAAATTATGCGGTATTTTTTCCTGAAACAAGTTATTGGATATTATATCGAAAAAATATCCAAAAAAGGCCCAAAAACCCCTAAATAAGAGCCATTTTCCTTAAATAAGAACCCACTTTTGGAGCTTATTTAAGGGTATGTTCCCTACTGTATCTGTATATTGGCCAGGTTGGAATTCATGCTGCAAAACTCGGACGCGAATGACCGCAAACCAGATGCGCGTTGCGCGTTTGGGTGAGACAGGTGCGCGTTCGGGTGAGACAGGTGCGCGTTGCGCCTCAGCGCGCAGCTCTGCCAGTCTGCCTCTGATGCGCACCACAAATTAATTGAAATCACGAAAATACACAAAAAAATTTCGCTCGCTTCGCTTCGCTCACTACAATACTCTATTGTTGTATTGTTATTAGGTCTATGCTATGCCGATGTTACGTTAGTAAACAGGTAAAGTCAGAAAGTAACAATGTCTGAATGTATTATAAGTATGACTTAATTATAAGCCAACTGTATGTTTAAGCCTAATTGTTAGGTAGGCCTATACAAATTATTACTGGCAGACTGGTACCTATTTCAATATTCGTTTTTTTGAAATTACATGTTTTGTTTGTAATCTAAAATAATATTTTCTGTTATTAAAGCAGTGAGCGCGATGGGCCACCATAGTAGTGGAGTTTAATTTGTATAACTGTAATATATATATGTAAAATGTAAAAATGTAAAAATATATCTATAATATGTAAAATTGTTCTTATGTACTGTACGATTTTTTGAGATATGCATGATATGAGTTGCGCGATTTTGTTTGGATGATGATGAGGTGCGCGACGAGCCAATTTCAGGGGGTCCTACGAATTACCCCAAAATACTAGGGCTCGATCGGAGCTCCGGCCTCCGGCTCCGGCTCCGGCCATTTTGGCACCTCCGGCTCCTGCTCCGGCTCCGGTAAAAATATTGCCGGAGTTAATTTTTTAATAAAGTATTATATTTCGTGCATATTCTAATCTGAACAATTATTTACACTATAAGTACTGTAGTACAGCTTCAATATCAAGCATAATAGGCCTACTGCAATATTTACTTAAAGTCAATGACTGACTGACTCTACTGCAGTACCGGTACTGGTACTGGCCAGCCTGCCAGCTGGCTGACTATCAGACTGTACAGATAGGCCCTACTCCTACTGTAAAAAATTGTAAATGCTATGATTGTACACTGTACCACTGCCTGACTGCAGCCATTTACTGCTGTCATGCCAGCCAGCCAGCATACTGTACTGCAGTACTGGTACACGTACGGTAGGCTACCTACAGTACACACCTCTACCACCTGAACACAGTTAGTGAGTTAGGTACTGTAGGTAATTTTTAGCCGTCAGCGTCAGGCCGTCTGTCAGTCTGTCCGTGATAAATTAATTAATTAAATTTTAAATTGAAAATTCATAAATCTATAAATTATGAAATTAATTAGACCTACAGTATGATTGATTATGAGCGATTGGCGAACGATAACCATACTTTATTTTTTTTAAATAAATAATTAAATTTTTAAAATTTTTGAAAAACTCCGGCTCCTGCTCCGGCTCCGGCCAAATTGTCCAACTCCGGCTCCTGCTCCGGCTCCGGCCAAATCCCAACTCCGATCGAGCCCTACAAAATACCCCAAAACACCCCAAAATACCCCAAAATACTCCAAAATACCCCAAAATAGTCAAATATTACCCCAAAATACCCCAAAAAGGCTAAAAAATTACCCCAAAATACCCCAAAATAAGCTAACCATGTTTTTTAACAGCGAGGGAAAGGAGCAGGTTACAGTGGCAAGTTTTTTTAACCAAAACAATAAACGAGAGTGAAGAAAAAATTTTTAATTATTTTGGGGTAATTCGTCATTATTTTGGGGTAATTCGTCATTTTGCCATATTTTGGGGTAAATTAAATTTCCAAACAAAGGCTGAAAAAAAAGTATTTTGGGGTAATTCTAAACTATTTTGGGGTAATTCTAAACTATTTTGGGGTATTTTGGGGTAGTTTTATACTATTTTGGGGTCTTTTGGGGTGTTTTGGGGTATTTTGGGGTGTTTTGGGGTATTTTGGGGTAATTCGTAGGACCGATTTCAGGTGCACGGTGATTTCAAAACAACAAAGCCAGTTAGGTACAATGGCCAAATCTGGCAACCTCAAAAGTTGCCACATATGGCAATGTTTATTGCCAAATCTGGCAACTTTTGGTTTTTTTAATTTTCGCACGCCCAGAAGCAAAATCGCATTTTGGTAAATAGTTAAGTGAAAAGAGCGCGAAATTTAAATATAATTGACCGTATAAGAAAAAAAATCATCGTCTGAATTTCTCTTAGCAATAGGCCGAAATGTGCCTAAAATAATTATTGCCATTTTTGGCAACCATTAGAATTAAAGAAAAATAATGGTTGCCATTTTTGGCAACAATTATTATTGTGCAGCCCTGTCAGTAACCCTGTCATTGTAAATTACTTCAAAATTGCTTACTGCTTGCTTACCCTTGTCGAGTTGTGATGATTTATAAACATTATTAGTTTATGAAATGTCAGAATGTAGGCCTATTTGATATGTTGTTAATAT
>JAUCBJ010007070.1:0-15847 GCA_032718475.1 Nemertoderma westbladi | reverse complement strand
CGCACAGCAGAGTGTGCGTTATTACATCGACGCCTCTACCAGAAGGGACACGGAGCCTCCTGAGCAAGGGGCCGAAGTATGCGCTGACGACGCAGGTCAACCCTCGAGTGATGAAGACCGTCGAGGTGGCCTTGGATCGACTCGCGTACGGTGTCAAATGGAGATACGACATAGAGAATCGCGAACTCGAGACCACGAGTGGAACGGCTAACACCGGGACTACGAGTGGGACGACGGACGCCGGGACCACCAGTGGAACGACGAACGCCGGGACCGCCAGTGGGACGACGAACGCCGGGACCGCCAGTGGGACGACGCACGCCGGGACCGCCAGTGGGACGACGAACGCTGGGACCGCCAGTGGGACGACGAACGCCGGGACCGCCAGTGGGACGACGAACGCCGGGACCGCCAGTGGGACGACGAACGCCGGGACCGCCAGTGGGACGACGCACGCCGGGACCGCCAGTGGGACAACGTACACCGGGACTACAACACCTGGGACCACACCCGGGACCGCCTCGACAACAACGAAGCCGAAGTCGAAGTTTATGAAGATACCATTCCCAGATGTATACCGATCTAAACCACCATCGATCCCACCATTACTGGAACAAGAATTAGACGAACTCAAGGCCGCCATCCTCTCGGTTTACTCCAACTATCAGAGGAAGAACCTTCCACCACGTCACAACCTCAGTCGCTGCGAAAGGGAGGCCGTCGAGGCTATACGAACATCCACCGACATTATAGTCAAGCGAACCGATAAGAGTGGGGGTTTCGCTGTCCTGGACCGAGCTGGGTATATAGACAAGGTCAAGACTGACATCCTAAGTGATCGGGAATCCTATCGCCCGCTAACGAGGGACCCCAACCCGAAGGAATCGTCACGGGTTAAACACGGGATCAAAGGGATACTATGTAAACCCAACCAGCAGTACCTATCCGGGCTACTCGTAACCCACCAACCACGCGCTCCAGAACTGTACTGTAACCCAAAGACCCATAAACCCGACAACCCCATGAGGCCGATATCATCAGCCTGCGGGTCAGCAGCGGAGAAACCAGCGTGGTTGCTCTGCCAGATCCTCACCCAAGCGCTGAAATTCGTTCCGGAGCGACTACGGAACACGAGGGACTTTATCGAACGGGTGTCCGAACTGCCGCCATTGTCCCCAGGAGATATTATTTTTAGTACTGACATTAAGGCAATGTACACCAACATACCGGTCGGCGAAGGGATAGATGTGGTCACAGACTTCATCAACCGGCACAAAGCGGACATCAATATGTTCGGTTTGGATATTACGGATGTTTTTGGGTTATTAACTACGAGCCTGGAATGCTCATTTTTCCATTTTGACGGCAAATATTACCTACAAATTAAGGGCATGGGGATGGGGAACAGACTAGCCCCACCCTTTGCGATTATTTACGTACATAGTATCGAACTAGGGTTTTTAGAGAGGTACCACCTTAAACCCGTGTGCTGGTATAGATTCCTGGATGACGGGTGGTCAATTTGGGAGCATGGGGAAGAAGAGTTACGCCTGTTCATGGAATACCTTAATTCTTGTCACAAGACTATTAAGTATACCATCGAACAGTCGTACACTAGTATTCCGTTCCTAGATGTCCTAACGACAGTCAACCAAGAGGGTAAAATTGACTTTGAACTATATACCAAACCAGCTAATGTAGGGATAATCCTCAATTACTTTAGTAACCACCCCAAATCTATGATTAACAACACGGCCCGACAAGCAGTAGCCAGAGGGATACAATACGGATCGACGGAGGGGGGGAGAAACCGAGGGGTTAGCAAGGTCCGACAGCTGTTAATTAACAACGATTACCCACCCGCGATAGTAGATAAACTCATTCATACAGTACTCCACCCACGTAACAACACACGACACCCACCCCCAGCGGTAGGGACCACACCCATACCGTTGGTAGTCCCCTTCATAAATGAAGACATCAAGAGGCAGGTACAGGCGGTAGTCCACAAGTCCCGGTTAGCAGGATGTACTAGAGTAGTGACAACCCCTGGGCCCAAGCTACAACAACTTCTCACGAGGTCCACCCTAAACCCACCGAAGTGCCCCGCACCCACACACAAGTGCTTTACCTGTACGAATGGCCCTGCACAGTGTACCACTAAGAACGTGGTGTATTCACTCACCTGTAGCCAATGTGGAGAGGTTTATGTAGGCGAAACCAGCACACAAATACGCTCACGCATCTCACAACACCGTAACGCAGTCAGAAACATCACAGGGAAAGCCACATCAGCCATGAAGGACCACTACATAAAACACCACCCCAACACTACAGATACACAGAGAGAAATACCTTTCAGCATTAGAATTCTAGCACGATGTAAGGATTGGGTAGATAGGAAAATTAAAGAAAAATCATACATCAAGGATATACGACCTAAGATTAACACACAATACATTAACAATTTTGACACGGGGTGGTAACGACTCTGTTATAATTATGTCCGTACAGTAGAAATTGGTGCTATGATTTGTGATTTATAGATCGGACCCGGTGCTGTTTAATAATGAATTAGTTATAGGTTGGTACAGTAGATCTCTGAATGTGGCATCCTAGGTTGCCATGGTGATGGGGCTACCGGTATGTATTACTGAATTACTGGTTCTTGTGTGCAGTTGGCAGTCTGTAGTAGTGAGTTTGTAGGTAGGTACCTATCAGTTCGTTAAAGGCCTGTTGGCCGCAATATAACTGAAATTTATTATATACACGGTCACTAGTAAAAGATCCAGTTTACACACACCTTAAAGATTTGAAGCTATGAACCATACTTAGTATTAGAGGGAAATTTTAGAAAATTTGTACAGTTTGGTGAAAAATCATGCAGTCTGACGTCAGCTACGACAGATTACTGTACGTGGTTTTTAGTAATGTTAAATTTCTCGGGAACGCCTCATTTTCCAGAGCTGAAATTTTGGTTGCTTGTAAAGAATCATAAAGTATATCTTTTACGAAATTGATTGACATCCAATTGGGGATCCGCTAGAGACTCCGAAGCAATGACATAGGCCTACCGCCTACCGGTACGGTACTGCTGTACTGTACAAGTACGAAATTGCAGAATAATAATTTGACACCACCTAGCGGCTTAATGTATGATTGTATAGCGATCGAATACATTTTATAGCATATGGGGTATATGGTCCGAGCGACGAAGTTGGCGGAGCCTTTGCGAACTGACGCTATCTTTTAGGGGGGTAGGTCAATTATGTCAAATAGTTCATTCAATAATGGTACTGTATGTCATCATCGTCGCTACGATTTTGACTTACTTATAACTTCGTCGGATTTAGAGCTGTCTAGTTGAAAATTAGTAGGAATCAATAAGTTTAATTTCTTTGGGGACTTTCAGATACCATCAAATCATCAGTGTCTCGCTAGAGGGGTACATGTCTAGACATTAAATATCCTCACATTTTCTTTGCTTTAAACCTGTTCTAGATGAAACATGGCATATTTGTACTACACCATTAACTGTGTCATTCAAAGGAGGCTCATCCGTCTGCAGTTCTGTAGTCTGCCGCTAGAGGACGAAATATCTCAAAGTGCAATCACTGATTTAGCTGAAACGTCAGATATGTGCTAGAACACGTCCGGTGTGTTTGCCGGGCTAGGAATCAGTCCAACCAGTTCCACCTCACCACTATTCTAGCAAAGTGTAATTCTGTAGGACAGGCAATAGTATTAGGCCCTAGAATATTAAGACAGCTTGCTTATTGTTTATCTCGCAAAATGATTGGCCGAGTATTTAATGGAGATTCTGTAGAATAAATATAGCTAAATAAGTTTGTTGTGACATCGACATGGTAAATTAATAATTCTGTATCAATACTAAAACGTCATAAGGTAAGGTATAGTATTTCTTATAAATTGGGTCGCCTCCACGCTTAAAATATATTACTTTTAAAACACCAATTTTCTGTTAATACCTGCCTGCCATCAAACCTCTGTGTGCCTTTGGGTTGGGGTGCAGATTAAGGGGGGAGGGGGTTGAAAGCGAGGCAACTTTCCCCTCTATGTTATATTTGCGGTTTGGTCAATTTCTTAAATACCGATTTTGTGATAGAATTGCTCAATTTTAATTTGTATCTCATAACTGAGCCTCGTGCTGCGCGAAGGCCCCACGAGCGTGTACAAATAGGCCTACATAAATTTTATGTTGAAACCATTTCCTTGACCACTAATGTAGGATTGAACTACACTACTGCTCTTGTAACGATGTTGTATGTTAACTCATCTCCTTGTAGACCACCACCCCCCCCCCCCCCCCCCGGGCAGTTGTTACTTACACTTTAGCCGGGGAGGCAAATATAATCATGGGGAAACTCCCCTTCTTATGCTACAGTATTTCTCCCACACCACGGAACAATGCTGTCAAAAGTCGAAACAATGGCGCAAAATGACCGCAAACACCAAATTGAAAAATTAATTTAATTTAAAATATTAAGTGAAAGAAGCAGGTTATAGTGGCCGTGCTTTCTAAACAAAACAATAAACGATACTTTATTTTCCTTGCGGACAATTTGCGCTGACGATCACAATTTTCACTTGCCGTCAATGTGCTCCACTATCTGCAAAATTCAGTATTTTTCATGATTTGTTAACTCTTTCTAACCTGCATAATCTTGTAACATGTGTTAATTGTAGTTTATTGTTTTGGTTCCCCCAATCCGTAATCCGATCCCCTACCTACTTACAGCACGTCCCAAATTCAATTAGTGCTTCCCTGTTTTTAAGCACGGTGAATTTAGTATGTTTAGGGGATCTGCCAAAAGGGGTAATAAGTCCTACAGTACAAAGGAATGTACTTCTGACATACTGTGATAACGGTAGCCGGAACGTACCATGCCTACAGTATTAGGGCCTACTGTATTTTGGTAGGCCTACCACATGTCTCAAATTAAATATGCTAATGAATACATAACATGCGGAACCACAATTAGATTAGTCTTTAATAATTGTCATTATTTAATAACTGGTACCAACCAGCGGTTATGGCATTACAACTAACCTGTGGGGTAACTAAAGACCTCATCCACTGAAGTGTTCAGGCGATGTATAGCGGTTATTGGAGTGAACATGGGCGTAGATCCACTGGAGGTGGAGGTGTCTCTGAGACAGAATGGTGTCTGGGAGGGAATTACACCGCCCACTTCCTCTAGCTGCCGACACTATTGGGGGAAATCAAATGTGTTCCTATATAATATGTAAAATTTAATTATTGTACTTTACAGGGCAATAGTAAGCCGATACAATGTTGCATGTGCAAAATATGAAATAATAAATGTTTTTCGGTATGTCAGTCTTTCGATAAATGGTTGAAGGGTACTTAGTTAATCTTTGTATAAATAATAAACAATATTCCTTAGTTTCCAATCAGTAGGCCTTGGTTCGATCCCTAGATGGGGCAGCAGTGTTTCAAATGCAGCTTAGCCCAACCCCGGCTTTGATCCTATGGTGGTGAACAGGCATTCCTTTAGGAAATAGAGTGGAAGGATTTACTGTGGAAGATCACCAATGGTGGTGGACAGGCATTCCTTTGGGAAACAGTGGAATGGTATATTGTGGAAGATCACCCATGGTGGTGAACATGCATTCCCGTAGGAAACAGAGTGGAAGGATTTACTGTGGAAGATCACCCATGGTGGTGAACAGGCATTCCTTTAGGAAACAGAGTGGAAGGGTTTACTGTGGAAGATCACCCATGGTGGTGAACAGGCATTCCTTTAGGAAACGAAACAGAGTAGAAGGGTTTACTGTGGAAGATCATCCATGGTGGTGAACAGGCATTACTTTAGGAAACAGAGTGGAAGGGTTTACTGTGGAAGATCACCCATGGTGGCTGAACAGGCATTCCTTTGGGAAACAGAATGGAAGGGTTTACTGTGGAAGATCACCCATGTAGGTAAACAGACATTCATTTAGGGAACAGAGTGGAAGGGTTTACTGTGGAAGATCACCCATGGTGGTGAACAGGTATTCCTTTAAATAACAGAGTGGAAGGGTTTACTGTGGAAGAACACCCATGGAGGAAAACAGAGATTTATTTAGGGAACAGAGTGGAAGGGTTTACTGTGGAAGATCACCCATGGTGGTGAACAGGCATCCTTTAGGAAACAGAGTGGAAGGGTTTACTGTGGAAGATCACCCATGGTGGTGAACAGGCATTCCTTTAGGAAACAGAGTGGAAGGGTTTACTGTGGAAGATCACCAATGGTGATGAACAGGCATTCCTTTGGGAAACAGAAAGGAAGGGTTTACTGTGGAAGATCACACATGGTGGTGAACAGGCATTCCTTTATAAAACAGAGTGGATGGGTTTACTGTGGAAGATCACCCATGGTGGTGAACAGGCATTCCTTTAGGAAACAGAGTGGAAGGGTTTACTGTGGAAGATCACCAATGGTGATGAACAGGCATTCCTTTGGGAAACCGAATGGAAGTGTTTACTGTGGAAGATCACCCATGGTGGTGAACAGGCATTCCTTTATAAAACAGAGTGGAAGGGTTTACTGTGGAAGATCACCAATGGTGGTGAACAGGCATTCCTTTAGGAAACAGAGTGGAAGGGTTTACTGTGGAAGATCATCCATGGTGGTGAACAGGCATTCCTTTAGGAAACATAGTGGAAGGGTTTACTGTGGAAGATCACCCATGGTGGTCAACAGGCATTCCTTTAAGAAACAGAGTGGAATGGTTTGCTGTGGAAGATCACCCATGGCGGCGAATAGGCATACCTTTGGGAAACAGAATGGAAGGGTTTACTGTGGAAGATCACCCATGGTGGTGAACAGGCATTCCTTTAGGAAACAGAGTGGAAGGGTTTACTGTGGAAGATCACCCATGGTGGTGAACAGGTATTCCTTTAAATAACAGAGTGGAAGGGTTTACTGTGGAAGATCACCCATGGAGGTAAACAGAGATTTATTTAGGGAACAGAGTGGAAGGGTTTACTGTGGAAGATCACCCATGGTGGTGAACGGGCATTCCTTTACGAAACAGAGTGGAAGGGTTTACTGTGGAAAATCACTCATGATGGTGAACAGGCATTCCTTTAGGAAACAGAGTGGAAGGGTTTACTGTGGAAGATCACCCATGGTGGTGAACAGGCATTCCTTTAGGAAACAGAGTGGAAGTGTTTACTGTGGAAGATCACCAATGTTGATGAACAGGCATTCCTTTGGGAAACAGAATGGAAGGGTTTACTGTGGAAGATCACCCATGGTGGTGAACAGGCATTCCTTTATAAAACAGAGTGGAAGGGTTTACTGTGGAAGATCACCCATGGTGGTGAACAGGCATTCCTTTAGGAAACAGAGTGGAAGGGTTTACTGTGGAAGATCACCAATGGTGATGAACAGGCATTCCTTTGGGAAACAGAATGGAAGGGTTTACTGTGGAAGATCACACATGGTGGTGAACAGGCATTCCGTTAGGAAACAAATTCGAAGGGTTTACTGTGAAAGATCACCCATGGTGGTGAACAGGCATTCCTTTAAGAAACAGAGTGGAAGGGTTTACTGTGGAAGATCACCCATGGTGGTGAACAGGCATTCCTTTAAGAAACAGAGTGGAATGGTTTGCTGTGGAAGATCACCCATGGCGGCGAACAGGCATGCCTTTGGGAAACAGAATGGAAGGGTTTACTGTGGAAGATCACCCATGGTGGTGAGCAGGCATTCCTTTAGGAAACAGAGTGGAAGGGTTAACTGTGGAAGATCACCCATGGTGGTGAACAGGCATTCCTTTAAGAAACAGAGTGGAAGGGTTTACTGTGGAAGATCACCCATGGTGGTGAACAGACATTCCTTTAAGAAACAGAGTGGAAGGGTTAGGATCACCCATGGTAGTGAACAGGCATTCCTTTAGGGAACAGAGTGGAAGGGTTTACTGTGGAAGATCACCAATGGTGGTGAACAGGCATTCCTTTAGGAAACAGAGTAGAAGGGTTTACTGTGGAAGATCACCCATGGTGGTGAACAGGCATTCCTTTAAGAAACAGAGTGGAAGGGTTAGGATCACCCATGGTGGTGAACAGGCATTCCTTTAGGGAACAGAGTGGAAGGGTTTACTGTGGAAGATCACCAATGGTGGTGAACAGGCATTCCTTTAGGGAACAGAGTGGAAGGGTTTACTGTGGAAGATCACCAATGGTGGTGAACAGGCATTCCTTTAGGAAACAGAGTGGAAGGATTTACTGTGGAAGATCACCCATGGTGGTGAACAGGCATTCCTTTAGGAAACAGAGTGGAAGGGTTTACTGTGGCAGATCACCCACGGTGGTGAACAGGCATTCCCTTAGAAAACGAAACAGAGTAGAAGGGTTTACTGTGGAAGATCATCCATGGTGGTGAACAGGCATTACTTTAGGAAACAGAGTGGAAGGGTTTACTGTGGAAGATCACCCATGGTGGCTGAACAGGCATTCCTTTGGGAAACAGAATGGAAGGGTTTACTGTGGAAGATCACCCATGTAGGTAAACAGACATTCATTTAGGGAACAGAGTGGAAGGGTTTACTGTGGAAGATCACTCATGGAGGTAAACAGAGATTTATTTAGGGAACAGAGTGGAAGGGTTTACTGTGGAATATCACCCATGGTGGTGAACGGGCATTCCTTTACGAAACAAAGTGGAAGGGTTTACTGTGGAAAAACACTCATGGTGGTGAACAGGCATTCCTTTAGGAAACAGAGTGGAAGGGTTTACTGTGGAAGATCACCCATGGTGGTGAACAGGCATTCCTTTAGGAAACAGAGTGGAAGGGTTTACTGTGGAAGATCACCAATGGTGATGAACAGGCATTCCTTTGGGAAACAGAATGGAAGGGTTTACTGTGGAAGATCGCCCATGGTGGTGAACAGGCATTCCTTTATAAAACAGAGTGGAAGGGTTTACTGTGGAAGATCACCCATGGTGGTGAACAGGCATTCCTTTAGGAAACAGAGTGGAAGGGTTTACTGTGGAAGATCACCAATGGTGATGAACAGGCATTCCTTTGGGAAACAGGATGGAAGGGTTTACTGTGGAAGATCACCCATGGTGGTGAACAGGCATTGCTTTATAAAACAGAGTGGAAGGGTTTACTGTGGAAGATCACCAATGGTGGTGAGCAGGCATTCCATTAGGAAACAAATTGGAAGGGTTTACTGTGGAAGATCACCCATGGTGGTGAACAGACATTCCTTTAAGAAACAGAGTGGAAGGGTTTACTGTGGAAGATCACCCATGGTGGTGAACAGGCATTCCTTTAAGAAACAGAGTGGAATGGTTTGCTGTGGAAGATCACCCATGGCGGTGAACAGGCATTCCTTTGGGAAACAGAATGGAAGGGTTTACTGTGGAAGATCACCCATGGTGGTGAACAGGCATTCCTTTAGGAAACAGAGTGGAAGGGTTTACTGTGGAAGATCACCCATGGAGGTGAACAGGCATTCCTTTAAGAAACAGAGTGGAAGGGTTTACTGTGGAAGATCACCCATGGTGGTGAACAGACATTCCTTTAAGAAACAGAGTGGAAGGGTTAGGATCACCCATGGTAGTGAACAGGCATTCCTTTAGGGAACAGAGTGGAAGGGTTTACTGTGGAAGATCACCAATGGTGGTGAACAGGCATTCCGTTAGGAAACAGAGTGGAAGGGTTTACTGTGGAAGATCACCCATGGTGGTGAACAGGCATTCCTTTAAGAAACAGAGTGGAAGGGTTTGCTGTGGAAGATCACCCATGGCGGTGAACAGGCATTCCTTTAAGAAACAGAGTGGAAGGGTTTGCTGTGGAAGATCACCCATGGTGGTGAACAGGCATTCCTTTAGGAAACAGAGTGGAAGTGTTTACTGTGGAAGATCACCAATGTTGATGAACAGGCATTCCTTTGGGAAACAGAATGGAAGGGTTTACTGTGGAAGATCACCCATGGTGGTGAACAGGCATTCCTTTATAAAACAGAGTGGAAGGGTTTACTGTGGAAGATCACCCATGGTGGTGAACAGGCATTCCTTTAGGAAACAGAGTGGAAGGGTTTACTGTGGAAGATCACCAATGGTGATGAACAGGCATTCCTTTGGGAAACAGAATGGAAGGGTTTACTGTGGAAGATCGCACATGGTGGTGACCAGGCATTCCGTTAGGAAACAAATTCGAAGGGTTTACTGTGGAAGATCACCCATGGTGGTGAACAGGCATTCCTTTAAGAAACAGAGTGGAATGGTTTGCTGTGGAAGATCACCCATGGCGGCGAACAGGCATGCCTTTGGGAAACAGAATGGAAGGGTTTACTGTGGAAGATCACCCATGGTGGTGAGCAGGCATTCCTTTAGGAAACAGAGTGGAAGGGTTAACTGTGAAAGATCACCCATGGTGGTGAACAGGCATTCCTTTAAGAAACAGAGTGGAAGGGTTTACTGTGGAAGATCACCCATGGTGGTGAACAGACATTCCTTTAAGAAACAGAGTGGAAGGGTTAGGATCACCCATGGTAGTGAACAGGCATTCCTTTAGGGAACAGAGTGGAAGGGTTTACTGTGGAAGATCACCAATGGTGGTGAACAGGCATTCCTTTAGGAAACAGAGTGGAAGGGTTTACTGTGGAAGATCACCCATGGTGGTGAACAGGCATTCCTTTAAGAAACAGAGTGGAAGGGTTTACTGTGGAAGATCACCCATGGTGGTGAACAGACATTCCTTTAAGAAACAGAGTGGAAGGGTTAGGATCACCCATGGTGGTGAACAGGCATTCCTTTAGGGAACAGAGTGGAAGGGTTTACTGTGGAAGATCACCAATGGTGGTGAACAGGCATTCCTTTAGGGAACAGAGTGGAAGGGTTTACTGTGGAAGATCACCAATGGTGGTGAACAGGCATTCCTTTAGGAAACAGAGTGGAAGGATTTACTGTGGAAGATCACCCATGGTGGTGAACAGGCATTCCTTTAGGAAACAGAGTGGAAGGGTTTACTGTGGCAGATCACCCATGGTGGTGAACAGGCATTCCCTTAGAAAACGAAACAGAGTAGAAGGGTTTACTGTGGAAGATCATCCATGGTGGTGAACAGGCATTACTTTAGGAAACAGAGTGGAAGGGTTTACTGTGGAAGATCACCCATGGTGGCTGAACAGGCATTCCTTTGGGAAACAGAATGGAAGGGTTTACTGTGGAAGATCACCCATGTAGGTAAACAGACATTCATTTAGGGAACAGAGTGGAAGGGTTTACTGTGGAAGATCACTCATGGAGGTAAACAGAGATTTATTTAGGGAACAGAGTGGAAGGGTTTACTGTGGAATATCACCCATGGTGGTGAACGGGCATTCCTTTACGAAACAGAGTGGAAGGGTTTACTGTGGAAAATCACTCATGGTGGTGAACAGGCATTCCTTTAGGAAACAGAGTGGAAGGGTTTACTGTGGAAGATCACCCATGGTGGTGAACAGGCATTCCTTTAGGAAACAGAGTGGAAGGGTTTACTGTGGAAGATCACCAATGGTGATGAACAGGCATTCCTTTGGGAAACAGAATGGAAGGGTTTACTGTGGAAGATCGCCCATGGTGGTGAACAGGCATTCCTTTATAAAACAGAGTGGAAGGGTTTACTGTGGAAGATCACCCATGGTGGTGAACAGGCATTCCTTTAGGAAACAGAGTGGAAGGGTTTACTGTGGAAGATCACCAATGGTGATGAACAGGCATTCCTTTGGGAAACAGGATGGAAGGGTTTACTGTGGAAGATCACCCATGGTGGTGAACAGGCATTGCTTTATAAAACAGAGTGGAAGGGTTTACTGTGGAAGATCACCAATGGTGGTGAGCAGGCATTCCGTTAGGAAACAAATTGGAAGGGTTTACTGTGGAAGATCACCCATGGTGGTGAACAGACATTCCTTTAAGAAACAGAGTGGAAGGGTTTACTGTGGAAGATCACCCATGGTGGTGAACAGGCATTCCTTTAAGAAACAGAGTGGAATGGTTTGATGTGGAAGATCACCCATGGCGGTGAACAGGCATTCCTTTGGGAAACAGAATGGAAGGGTTTACTGTGGAAGATCACCCATGGTGGTGAACAGGCATTCCTTTAGGAAACAGAGTGGAAGGGTTTACTGTGGAAGATCACCCATGGAGGTGAACAGGCATTCCTTTAAGAAACAGAGTGGAAGGGTTTACTGTGGAAGATCACCCATGGTGGTGAACAGACATTCCTTTAAGAAACAGAGTGGAAGGGTTAGGATCACCCATGGTAGTGAACAGGCATTCCTTTAGGGAACAGAGTGGAATGGTTTACTGTGGAAGATCACCAATGGTGGTGAACAGGCATTCCGTTAGGAAACAGAGTGGAAGGGTTTACTGTGGAAGATCACCCATGGTGGTGAACAGGCATTCCTTTAAGAAACAGAGTGGAAGGGTTTGCTGTGGAACATCACCCATGGCGGTGAACAGGTATTCATTTAGGAAACAGAGTGGAAGGGTTTACTGTGGAAGATCACCCATGGTGGTGAACAGGCATTCCGTTAGGAAACAAATTGGAAGGGTTTACTGTGGAAGATCACCCATGGTGGTGAACAGGCATTCCTTTAAGAAACAGTGTAAAAGCCTTTGCTGAATTGCCCCGTTATTTTTATTATCTTTTACATTAAAATACTCTGTAGTTGATTTAATAAGTGTAAGAGACCGTATTATTACTGTATCGGTGTTTTTAGAGGATCTAAGACTTATTTCCTCCGTATGTGTATTGTGAAAGGTATATTTTATGATTCTATGGCAATTTGTGACGCAAAGGAGTGATAGCTACTCTTGAACAGTAGTTACTATGACTACGGTTAACAGCTGACATTCATACGTGTTGATTTCCTTTGTTCTACGGCGTCTCTCAGCTCAGTCAGCCAATGAGAGCGTTTTTGTGGCTCCTTGTACAGAGAATTTCCGAGAAATGACGCAATGCCTATGTGCAGTGTTTACATTCAGTCTTGAGCCAAAGAAAGAACGGCTTAGAAAGTTTTTGTGCTGTACTGCTTTTAGTCGTACACTGGTAGGTTTAATTATAAAGGGCATATATCCTTTAACCTGATAAATATCACTCTGTAAATATCTCACTGCTGACATACCGGTACTGACGTACCGATCTACCTAACTGTTCAGTTGTTGTTTTATACTGCTATTTGCTGTCAGTTCTTCATGATATGGTTGATGAATAATTATATTTGGAATAACGATAAATAACCCCGCAACCCAATATTCTTGATATACCGAAGGTAAGAGAGAAAGGTTACCAATAACGATTGTGACTTATGTTAAAGTGGTTTGAAGTGAATCTAATGTTATTTGATAGACCCTACATGAGTCAGCCTGTGTTCCTTTTATATATGACTAAAATCAGTGAAGATTGGCAGATTAGTGTGCAGTATTGTGCAGCATAGTGTATGAGTGAGTCTGTTAAAGAAGCAATTCCTAAAGAATGCGCCATATATGTGGATTATAATTAAGCCATATCGTTGCGAGTAGTTTAAGTCATAACTCTGTTTATGTAGATAAAGCGCCACGTCCTAAAGGAACTGTTAATATTACCGAAGGTGAATAATATTGTCAGAGATTATATAATACTGTCAGTCGAATAATACATTAGGCTTACATAGCAATAAAAATTAAACCGTCGAACCCAATCTCCCGGGAATATCCAGCGGGTGAATGGTCGCGCACGGATTGGTTTCGACTAGTGTAGTGAATCAAATACTTGTCATAGACTAAAAAGCAGATTTATTATCTAGAAGACATTCTAATTTGGCGGGTTAAACTGCCAAAGGTCTGAAAGCGCGAAAATTAAAGGATATAGCTTCTTTATTGCAGTAAGCAATAAAGTCGAAAGTACCGGTCGACCGGTAACCAGTAGGCCTGACTGCCTGATCATCCGGACCGGTACCTACTGCCGTATAAGTACATTAGTATTATTCGATTTGATTGTTGTATACCGGTAGGCTGTTTAAGAGATTAGGGACTGTACACCCCTTGTTTCTTTTGGAGCTTACTTATTTCTGTCAGTTTTATTTGTTTGTAGGCCAGTATTGAACAGAAGGCGTGTAAACCTGATCAGATTGGACAGACAATTTGTAGGCTGAGCTGTTGTCTGATTGCTGTTAAGTCCGAACGGATTACAGTGTGTGTAGAGCACCTGTCCGATTAAGTACGATTAGGAAGTAGGGGCAGCCACGCTGTAAGGTAAATCCCCCAACTAAAGAATAAGTCGCACTACTGGGTTAGAGCGCATACTCCCTAATCATTTCGGAGTCTGCATGTCCTGTAGTTTATTTAGGCTTGAGAGTAGTCTGCCATCGTTTAGTCTGTACTTTGTTTGTGTAAGTCTGTACGGGTAGCGTATAATTTTATTTAAATAATTTGTAGGCTGGATAGTTGTCTGGCTGTTATTAAGTCTGAACGGATTGCCGCGTGTGTAGATCATCTGTCCGATTAAGTACGATTAGGCAGTAGGGGCAGTGAACACTGTAAGGTAAACCCCCAGCTAAAGAATAAGTCGCACTACTGGGTTAGAGCGCATACTCCCTAATCATTTCGGAGTCTGCATATACCGTAGTTTGTTTAGGCTTGATAGTAGTCTGTCAGTGTTCGGTCTGTATTTTATTTGAGTAATTTGTACGCGTAGCGTAATATTTATTATTCAGAGTTTATGCGATTATCCGCAACATTCATTCCCCAAGTTTGTTCCTACAGTAATTGTGTTTGTTATACATACCGTTATAGTTAAATTAACCCCGGTACTACACGGGCTGCTTGGCGTAGGTAAAGACTGGTGATTTTGTGCATCGGTCACTCCAGCAGATGCCGTGGTTCTTTTAGCTGTTCAAGTATATTTAATTACTGATTATCTGTTATACAAGTACTCGTACCTAATTTAGGGTTTAGTGTACGGTACTTTCCGAAGTAATTATTGTAGGCATTATATTTGTGTTGTAAAGTGGTTGATAGGCACATTCGATTAGCTCTATTAACTTCTAGGTAGGAACACTCCGTGATACATAACGTAGAACCTATAGCGATACGGCTATAGGTCGTCAGGCGGTGGCATTTTCCTATCTAGACAACGCAGTGTATTTACTACTACTTATTATTTCAAACACCGTAGTACCCTGTCTGTGTAATAACCGGTTTTCTAACCCTTTGTTAGGCTGGTTTGTAGACTTCTTGTAAAATTACCCTAAAAATTCGTATTTTGCGTTTTTGTAAATTTTTGTGTTTATTTAGAGATCGTAATCTCAACCCGAATTGTACGTAATTTGTAGTATTAAGTAACTTAGGTAAATTAGTATTATTTGTTTTAGTGTCCTGTACGTAACACTTCACTGAAAGCGCACCGCTTTGTGTAGTGATTACCCCCAGAAATAATAACATTTATTTCAAACATTGACAAAACCCATTAAAACGGGTATATATATATATTATAAATCAAATCTAACGATTTATAAATCGTAGGCCTACCATACAACATTAGGTCTCAATATAAGTTGGATTACTGCTTAAATAACGGTAATAAAGTAAGTAAAGTAACAAAGTAACCCTAAAGTAACAGAAATTCAATTATTTGAAATAATTGATATACCGGTATTTACGATAGGCCTATTATCTTTATTTCTATAAATCTAGGCTGAAATTATACCGGTACTTGTAATTAATTCTATTTCAGAATTATATATCCTACAAACTGTAAGCTGTATACCGGTATTCAGATAGGCCTATTATATATTTATATATATTTGTGCTAAAATTATACCGGTATTCTGTGATAAACC
>JAUCBJ010007069.1:0-34717 GCA_032718475.1 Nemertoderma westbladi | reverse complement strand
ATATCAGAGTTAGGGGAGATATATTTAATCCGTTGGGACAAACAGTCTATCAACCCATAAACGTGAGCTCTAGCGCAGTATAATGAAATGGTTGCTGTCGGAAATTTTAAAAAATTGTATTTAGTTCCAACTTTATTACCAGATACTCAGGGAAGAAGCAATACTGCAATACCTCCGCTAGATGGTGTAGCAATTTCAACTCGGAAAGGCAAAAGATTATTAAGCTATTTAATGCGCTTCTCGCGTGACAGGGTGCGATGGGACGATAGTAATAATCAACTCTTTATAGAAAATAAACTTATACCTAAGGCGAATATTTCCCATTTGATTGAATTGCTGACTAACAAAAAAAATAAGAAAAATACACACATAATTCCGGGGCAAGTGGCATTCATAGGGCTATTAAAACGTTTAAGGACGCCAAGAAAATTAATTGGTCGCGGTTGGTTGAAACGACGGGGGGCGCGCGCGGCTCCTCCTCCTCCCCTTACAAAACGTGACAGCGCGTGGAAACAATACGTGGTGCCCTAACCAAATATTATGTTTTTTGAGCGTTTCATATTAAGTATTAACTGCCATTGTAAATGTTTTCCGTCACGACTCGATACTACAGATGGGAAGGATCAAGGAAAATCTAATAAACAAACGGCTAGGAAGAATATATTACGACGCTTCACATGCGGCTGGCTTCGCGAGTGTGGCCAAACTCGCCAAGGCCGCGAAGGTC
Source organism: Nemertoderma westbladi (assembly GCA_032718475.1). Lineage (NCBI taxonomy): Eukaryota > Metazoa > Xenacoelomorpha > Nemertodermatida > Nemertodermatidae > Nemertoderma > Nemertoderma westbladi. The sequence continues at coordinate 33,990 of JAUCBJ010007069.1, read as the reverse complement.
TCGAGAAACCGCGCGAATGAATGGCTGAGCTCTCAACGGACCTACTCTCTACACGCTCCGGCTAGACGCCATTATCCTACATCAAAAATCTTCACGGGTGGTATTGGCGATCTATACCAAGCGGATTTGTGTGATATGCAACCTTTTAGGGGCGAGAATAATGGCTACGGTTACATACTTACTTGTATTGACTGTTTTAGTCGGAAGGCGTGGGCGTTGGGTCTAAAACGTAAAACAGGGGTCGAAATTAAAAGGGCCCTAGCCACGATATTCGAAGAAAGGAAGCCTAAACGACTAGCAGTTGATCAAGGAACTGAGTTTGTTAATAAATTGGTGAAAGATTTCTTACAGAACAATAATGTTCATTTTTATACATTAGTTAGCCAATTTAAAGCTAGTATCTGTGAAAGGCTCAATCGCACCCTCAAATCTCGCATGTACAGAATTTTCACGAGGAGACAGAATAGAGAATGGATGAGTATATTGCCAAAAATATTGGTTGCATATAATAATTCAATACATAGAACCATTGGTATGGCACCAAACTCTGTCAATAAAAAGAATGAAACTGACCTATTTTTAAAACTATATGGGAGTGTGGGTCATCCCAATAAAAGAAAACGCCGTGCGCAGCGTCGAGTTCATTTCAAGGTTGGTGATAAGGTGCGGCTGAGTTTAGCTAGAAAGCCATTTGACAAAGGTTATACACCTAATTATACAGTAGAAATTTTTGAAATTTATAGAATAAGATTGGATCGAGAGCCGTACCCTATGTACGAAGTTGTGGACTCGAATGGGCATGTTATAAAGGGGACATTTTATCGACATGAAATCCAAAAGGTAAAAGAACCATTTAATTTCTTACCAATTGAAAAAATAATTAAAGAAAAAGTAAATAAAAGCGGCAAAAAGCAATATTTGGTTAAATTTGTTGGTTTTACGACACATCGAAGGGTTGATCACGTACAATAATAATTAATTATATTATTATGGATTACTTACATTTAACGTTGACTTCCGACGCCAGTCTAGATAAATATCCCGATAACACTCCCAGCGATTTCACGATTGAGTTGTCCAAACCTATCCCCGTCAGCACAGATTGGGTCGCGGGTCTAAAGGAAATACAGTATGTGTCGACCTATAGAAATATTGAACAAAGATCCGGAATTAGAATTGGTGAATATATGTATGATGAGGATTTGGAATTTCATATAGCTCCATACAATCTTATAGAAATCGATTTTAATCTTGGGCTATATGCTTCTATTGAGTCAATTTTAAACCATATTAGTGTTTATTTGAAAAATCCCTCAATATCCCACCACGGTTTCAAAGATGTTAAGTTTAACTACCAAAAACATACATCAAAAATTCATCTACATTGTAAGAAAGGTCGCTATTTCCAATTCTATGGAGATATAATAAATATTTTCGGGTTATCGAGTTTAAAAAATAATTTAATGGGTCTTGGGGCGCTTTGGGCAATACACTACAACGAAGATGATGGTTTATTGAACTTAGGCTGTAAGGATACAAACAAAATGGATGGAGTTGAATTCCCCGAACCTTGCGATATAACGAGGGATAGACACACAATGTTTATATATACAGATATGATTGAATCTTCTCACGTAGGACATTCGATGGCGCCTCTTTTGCGGATAATCCCCTTGAAATGGGAACCATACTCATTCATCAACCAGGAATTCAAAAACACACATTACAAACAATTAAGAAATAAAAAAGTGCTCGATACAATTAGTATAACGCTTCGCGACCATAAAGGAAAGCATATAGTCTTTCATGGAGGTAAAACAATTTTAGTTCTAGAACTCAAAAAACAACAACGGCGACAAAAACTACAAGAATGAACAGTTATTACGTTGTACTACCCTCAAACGCAAACCCCATAGAATTCCCACGTAATAGCGCCAGCGATTTCCAAACAAATTTGCAAATTCCTTTACCTTTCGCTAGAGGGCAATGGTTAGTAGGTTTAACCGGTATAACGTACGTATCTAGTATCAGGTATGACAATAGCGACATTTATATAAAGGCCATAAAAAATAAAAAAATGTTTACAAGAGATGTTACTCTCCCCGAAGGATCTTTCCTATCATTGGAAAGGATCATTGAATACTTCAACAAAAGCCTTATTAAAGGCCAAATTAATATAATTGATAATAGAGCACGCTCTGGTAATATAACCATACATTTTAAAGGCAAACAGTTGTCGATATTTGTCAGTAAACGTTTGGGTGGTTACCTAGGATTAATAGAACACGAGGTTGATGGCAAAGGTTTTATGTGTGTACAAAATGCTGTAGGGGATTATCACTTGCTAAGGATTGATTCACGGAATAATAAGTACAACTGCCATAAGCATCCTGATGCTGTCGAAATACTGGAACCCAACATAAATATACATATCAATTGCGTCGAACCTCAATTTGTAGACAATAGCGAATACCCTCTGTTGCGTAGCATACCCATAGAAGGGGAATATGGGCAAATTATTAGTCGAGAAGTTGAGGAAGTCTACTATAAAAAAGTTAATTTAACATCTAATTTACGTTATATACGAGTTCGGTTGATTGGAGATTCAGGAAATTTGTTGCAATTTCATTATGGAGATTCAATTTTAACACTTCATTTTATACGAATTGACAAATGAGGTGGCTTCAATTATTAACTTGGAAGAAACGTTTCACCAAAATTTTTGTAAACATTTTTATTTGTTGTCATCAATATGAACAAATACCTAAGTCGCGACAGTGATTATCCTCCCCTTGGTAAGCCTGGGATAATAATAGATTTCCAGTATTATACAATCCATTCGCAGAACAGCCAACCCATTGGAACCATTTACTTCAAAGAGTTTGCTGTATATAACAGTATTACTGAATCTGTTGAAAATGTTTGGTTCATTTACGGACCGACTGCCAAAGAATTAACTTCAAGTGAATGCGAACGCCTCACCCATGTCCGCAATATAAGCCATCATATAAATTTTGATTATGGTTTTATTGATCAAAATACATTCAAGATATTTATACAGGAATGGTTGCGGGAAAAGGCACGTCGAGGATTTGAAATTTTAATTCGCGGAGCACCAAAATTATATATATTAAAAAATGAATTTAAAGTCAGTGCAAAACTTTTAGAGTCTTATGGGATAAATGAAAAATATGTTGCTTATAATGTAAAATGCCCTTACCATGATACTCTAGTAACAAAGTGTGCATTTCATTCTGATATTGGCGATGCGTGTTCCAATTACTGTTCCATCAAACTCGCCGCTGGCTATGGTGAATGGTTATTAAAGTAATTATTACGTCAAATTATAATATTTAAACCATCAAATTGTAAAGTAAAATGTTGTTAATATTGTTGATTAGTAAAACAACTTTAATTTGTTGGTGGTTTTCATTATATTTACTGTTGTTGTTGTTGTTGTTGTTGTTGTAGTACTATGTTTATAGCAGTTATATGCAATATCTAATGTTTATTGTTTGTGCATATACGTATGCGGTGATAGTTATTCTTATTATTTTATTATAGGACCTATGATATAATAAATAAATAAAACTAATGGCAGATTCAAATTTATTTAAATTATATAGCAGCCCGCATGCTCAACGAGGGGGAGGGGGTTATAACGACATACCAGTTTTTAAGGGTGGTGCCATTCTTCCAGGTAATATAACCCAAATTAACCCACCTAAAAGTAACTTACTTGGGCCTATTTGGAGTAATAGACTCAGGCAGCGGCGTGGGTGGATTAATAATAGACTCAGACAAGGGCGAGCCAATAAACAGCGGGGAAAAGGAATGCTGACAACTGGGCTTGGATTATTAGCCCGTAAGTTAGGGCGTAAAGTACTAACTAAAGCACTTCCAAAGGTGGCAAAAGCGGCACGAAAATATATAATTCCCGAAGGTAAACGTTTCTTGCGTCGCAAAGCGGATGATTTGTTGAATAAAGCGGCGGGCCGTATGAGGCCTAAGACGCGTAGAATTGCCCAGCGCGTATACGACGAATTCAACAAGCCAACAACTAAAAAAAAGAAGGGGGGCAAACGGCGACACCCAACTGTGGGTATGAACGTTAGGCGTAAAAAGTGAAATAATCATTGCAATGATGTATTTGCATAATAAATGAAAATAAAACTGAAACTATGAGCAAAAGAGAATTATCTTTATTTTCGAGTAAAGCTAATCAAAGAGAATACACATCTTCACACTGGTTGGACATTTACCCGATTTCTACTCTCGATGCAAATGCGCGCCAAATCGAATTTTTTGTACCCGAATCAAACATTCTTTATACAGATTTGAAAAATTCCAAATTCCACATCAAATATAAAATTACCTGGGACGGCGATAGAGCTAACGACAATACTACCCTCCACCATCTCAATTATCCCGGCGGCACACTCTTTGAAAATTGCTCTTTATATTTAAACGAAAAACTTGTCGAAACCTCGAATGGGTTCTATGCTTATAAGTCTATATTTCAAACATTGCTACTCACAGACGCAAATGAAAAAAGTGGCATCTTGAGGGCTGGTGGCTATGAGAATAATGAGAATAACCAGGGTGGTGTCCCTGTTGGCACTGACAACAACATCCGTGGGAATTATATCAAATTCGTCATTGCGCCACTCTTTATGGATTTGGCTGCTCAGGATAAACTTCTGCCACCTGGAATTTCTGCTCGAATTCGTATGGACCGCGTGTCGAATAATTTTTTCCTGAAGGTTGAGCCTCCTGCCGGATTAACAAATGCGAGAGTAGAAATAATGGCCATCAATCTAAAGATAAAACGCCATAAAATCGATGACGAAGTGGCACGAGCGCATCTTGTAGGTTCACAAAAAAATGACTTTATATATAACTTGTTGAAGCAAGATGTGAAGACCTTCACAATTGCGGGCGGGCAGTCAAGTTATACTCACTCAAGTATAATTCAAGGGAGGTTACCGAAATATATTCTGTTGGGCATGCTCACTAATGCTAGCTTTAATGGAGAATTGGGTAGCAATCCGCTAAATTTCAATCATTTCAACTTAAACTATGGGGAATTGAATGTTGATTCGAAGGTGGTACATGGCTACCCTTATAGACCCAACTTCGGTGAAAATAACTATATGCTAGAATTTGAGACTTTAATGAACGTCTTCAAAAGTTTATCTAATGCATACTGTTCGCTCACTCCTGAAACATACCGAACCCAATTTCCTTTAATTGTATTCGATCTTACCGCTGGAGGTGATCAGAGTCACGAGATACAACCCAACATTCATACAACTGGACACTTGATTTTAAAATTCAGGGAAGCGCTAGAGCATACAATTAATGTAATCGTCATGGCAAGTTACGATAGCGTTCTATCTATTTCAGAATCTAAAGAAATAATTACAGAGTAAGTAAAGGCTTACCATCGACGAGTTGTCAGAGCTCATCACCATCTCAAAAATACTTATATCTTCCATTTTGGCTCGTTGTGTTCGTTCGTTTTGGTCAAACCTTGGATTCTTTCTAAGCCTTTGGTGGATTACATACATATCAAGATGTTGGACTCAATACAATTGGCAAAATTTCCGGTAGGGCCCGAATACCTCGGTGTATACGCTATTGACCAATTAGATCAAATACAGCTACAAAGGAAGAAGAAACAAAACAAATATTCTTTTATTGTTAATAACCAACGAGTGGGGCTTCCAGGGCAGCACTGGAGTTCAGTTCGTGTAGTTGATAGAATAGGTTATTATATGGATTCTTACGGTAGATCCCCCCCGCCTAAACTGTCGTACTGGCTCCACAAATATACTGAAAGGTATACTTTTAATAGAAAAGTATATCAGGGTCCACATTCAACACAGTGTGGTTTGTTTTCTTTATATTATTTGACCGAATCTCCAAGAAACCCTCGTGCCATGGAAATATTTAATTCCAATAATTTACATTATAATGATTTATTATTATTGAAATGGGTTTATGGACTGTTATTATTAATAAAATAATTTATTTTAGGTCGGGAATATATATTTAACAATTATATTACAATTACATATATAACTTGTCGTTGTTGTTGTAGTTGGTGTAAATTGGTGTATTGGTGAAATATTTATAATGATATTTATATTGATATTATACTATATTAGTTGTTGAAAGTAAATATTTATAAATAAACATGAAGTACAAATAAAAATAAAAAAAAAACCACATTCACCAAAGGCCAAATATATTAATCTAATTCTAACATAAAGCACAAATAAAAACACCTTCACCAGAGGCCAAAGATATTAATCCAATTCAACCATGGTAATATTGTTTATAATGCGGTCTATGGTGCTTAAACCCAAACCATCGATATTATTTGAAACACGATCTCTAATGGCCTCTAAACTCCATTCTTTTATTTTATCCATGCAATCCGAGCCTGTGAGAGGTAATTGCCCGTCGAAGTCCCGCGCATTCCCAACCCACATCGGAATTGTTTCCGTGCCACATATATTCCGTCCATCTGTAGTGTAGCCCAAACCCGTGGTCAATATTTCCCACAATCTAAAATGGCCGTAGAGACTGCCAGCGGCCCAACTGTTCCAAGGGGTACGTTCCAGAGTTATTTGGACCGTGTCATATCCGGGTTCATACTGGCTTAAAACAATGCTCGTTTTCTCGCAATTTAATGTTGTCAGTTTTTTCAGCTGAGCATTCGAATGGACTTCTAACCCGAGCATTATGAGGTCGCAATCTTCATTGCTTTCTAGAATATCTGTATCCGCGATAGCTCGACAAAGGTCATCCGTGAATACAATATATTTATTGCTAATTGGGTCCAGCACTAATTCTAAAATGTATCCGTAACTCCTTTTTGAGTCGTTAAATATACACCCATATACATGGAAATAAAAACTATTGTCATCGGAGGGGAAAGTAATCAGGTGTGGCGATACATTTACAATACCATTACGGATACAGATGTCTTTCAATAATGCGTCGTCAGTCGTATTATTGTCAAGTTTGCTAGCCATAATGTACATAATGGTAGCCAAATACTTACAACCGTCCCACAATCAATATATGAGTCATGCCCCACCGCTAGTTAATATAAATTCATTCAACCGAACAGTGTAATTCTTGACAAAAATTACATATAACATGTGTGTGTGTGTGTGACTAATTAGTTATAACTTAAAGCATCAGATCTACTCGAGCTATATCAACCATCGCTCCTCACGCACGCGTGTTGCCGCAATTAACTTGGGAAAATGTGTCATCTTCTATATTGGGGTGGTTAACGAACTTGTGGGTTAATTATGGTTATAATGAATACAACCGTCAGATGTGTGCATAATTAGTTTATATAAAAGGTATATTAAAATATTAGTTAAATTTAGTTTTGCTGTCAACAACTTATCGATACATTTACAGTATTAGTCTAATTTTTACAGTCTAATTTTATTAATTAATTGGTTAACATTGTAATAATAATAATGGATAACGAATACATTGTCTGTCCGTATGACCCTTGCCATAGGATCCATGCGGACAGATTTGTCAGACATATTAGAAAATGTCGAAAAAATCATCCACATCAGAAAATGATTCAATGTCCAAATCATGACTCACACTTCTTTGCTGAAGCGGAACAAGCGCATCATTTAAGATACTGTGAATACAGAAATGGTAAATCAATTTTCGAAAAAGGTGCAATGAAAGAAGGTAAGTTTTATTAATTATTATTATATATAATTAATTTAAGATAGAGTATATTACATATACACAAGGTAAGTAAAACAATAATTGACAACTGTTTCAATAACACCCTCCCTCCCCATATCCGTTTTTAATATATAAATACTGTATAAATATAAATAATTTAATGAAATAGACTTCATCAAAGACACAAAGTAAAACTTTAAACTTTGTTGAATTATATAGGCTAAGATAACAACTCCATCATCGGGAAGGCACCTGTCATGAAAACCAATATGCGACGTCATACAATATTGTGGTGGCGGGTGTTGTAATTAATTTAATATCATTTAAATTGTTAACCGTGCACAATGTGTCGTCACCCTTATGTAATACTGTTTGTATAGTGACACCATAATAGCCACATTCTGTACACCACAACATTCAATATCAGACCGTTAATTAACAATTAATTAAGGTCATGTTGATGCCTATGTGAATACTACAGATAAAAAGGCTTTGCCATGTTTGGCAGAATGCACTCACTCTCTTCCAAGCTCTGTCACTGTACATACAGTAGGGGCTTATTTACATGTTTAGTACAGTAGATTATTCTTAAGTTAATATAATCAATTAAAGTCATCTTTCAATTCATTTTCAATTCATGGAGAGCGGCAATAACTTGGGCTTACATACGCTACTTCTATGACAGCACCACTGCATCATCCGTCTACTACTACTACTACTAGGATCGGCATGCTGCATTGCAGCTGCATTATTAAGAATGCTGTGCCGGCTTGTCAACAAAATATGTCCGTCTACAACAACATATAGACAATTTGATTTGGCATTAAATATTGGTGGATGGTGATTCTGTAAAACTGAGATCTTGCTTCACCATAATGTTGTGTTCCTATTAGTTAAAAACTGTAAGGAAGCGCTAAATCTGTTGAGGTCAATGTAGGATCTTACTGCCATCATATTCCTACATTCCTACTGGTTAAACTGTGATTTATTCCTGCATTCTTTAACTGTAAGCGTTCCTATTGGTTGATAATAGTTGTCAATACGCAGGCATTCAATGATTGACATCTAAGTAATCAAGTTCGACGACTTGCTAATTGATTAAACTGTTCAATGTAGGATTTTACTGCTATCATATTCCTACATTCCTATTGGTTAAACTGTGATTTATTCCTGCATTCTTTAACTGTAAGCGTTCCTATTGGTTGATAATAGTTGTCAATACGCAGGCATCCAATGATTGACATCTATGATAAAGTATGGCAGACACTCACAAGCATTCGAGTAAGGAAGCGCTAAATCTGTTGAGGTCAATGACCGGGAATGGAATGTAGGATATTGCCGCCATCACATTCCTACATTCCTATTGGTTAAACTGTGATTATTCCTGCGTTCCTATTGGTTGTTAATAGTCGTCAATACGCAGGCATTAGATGATTGACATCAATGATGGGCTATGGCAGACACACGCAGGCATTCGATGATTGACATCAATGATGGGCTATGGCAGACACTGGGCCAAAGAAGGCTATACCCATACTACTTCAATAACACTACCAGCCTACCTGTACTGTAACGTTTATCCTGGAAGTATTATTATCTCATTGGACAATCCATCTTTGGAATACCCAATCAAAATTCTCAATATCGCTTTGCCAAAGCATTTAAATAGCCATCTTTCCTATGCCAGGTAGTCATCATGTCAATACCTGAAAACACAGCATCTAAAATCGTTCATTGAAGCCTTCTACTACAATTATCCAATCAGAATCGGTAATTTATAAGTAAAGGAAGTGTGATAGGGTCTCAATTGGATGAAACCAACTATAATTAGTTAAAATTATGCAATTCATAGTGAAATAAATTCAGTGTATACAAAAATATACAGTCGGCCGGAAAGGGCTAATTCGGCCAATAGTATTTTTTTTAAAGTAAAATTGCTCTCTGGGGTTTTTTCACATGCTCTTTCACATGAAACCAACGAAAACTCGAAAAAAAATTTCCGAGTCGTCTACCCCATTGCACTAACACCGTGAAATTTACATTTTTTAGGTCATATATCACGCCTCTTTATTGTAACGCATTATGGTCCGCTCAGAATTATTCTGAATAGACCGTCTTAAGGTTGCTTATAATTAGGCTGCACGTATGATATTCAAATTGCCTTTCCGTTCTAGTATGTCATTATTTTTTGGTATTAACATACCAAAATTCAAATTAACATAAAATTAAAATTAACATACCGTCTTTCATTCACATTCGATATAGATCTATACAAAGTTTGTACGATAGGGTTAATGTGTCTAAAAATAATATTGTTTCACTGGTTAATAGGTGCACAATACATAGTTCTAGGATCTTCAATAACATATTTGTCAATCATGAATGAGAGAATCTTTTAGGGTCGTTAAGCCAAGGAATGCCTGTTCACCACCATGGGTGATCTTCCACAGTAAACCCTTCCACACTGTTTCCCAAGTAGCCTTGGTTCCCATTTATCGACCAGTTAAAGATGAAAGCCAGCAAGCCAGGTTTGGGCTAGGCTGCAGCATTTAAAGCACTGGGCCCAAACAGTGCTGCCCGATCTAGGGATAGAATCAGTGCTTCATAATTGGAAGCCCAGGAATGCCACCACACCAATAGACCAAGCTGCTGATTATTATTTGTCAATAATAATTTACATACAGTATAGTCGCTTAACGACGATAATATCCAACTTTTAATTACATTATACAACTTCTCCTGTGCTATTAATTATTACTGTATTATGGGTTGATGTTAATTTTAATATTAATTGTTACCTGGAATAAAGTATAAATAAAATAAAAAATAACAAATAAAATGATAAAGAGCTTTCACCAGATACCAAATATATTAAATTTGGTTGAACCAATAAAGACATAAGGTTTTTAGTGTCTCCTGAACAATTTTTTTATCGAATGCCCTTTTGCCTTTTTACCGACGATATGATGATGATAAACTCCGCAAATCATTTGGTGAAAATTCAATTTTGTATTTCGCGCCTTTTCAGCTAATAGTAAATAACAGTAAGTCGTCAAAATATTATATTTCAATAAAACCGTGTGCGTTTTCTTATTATCTATGCAATGATAAAAAACCGAAGTTTCGCTGACTTACGGTGTTTTTGCAAAAAATTTAAGTAGTTGCGGTCTTTTGTATTACACTTAGGGTCTTTTTCCTTTGTACAGTACAGGCCACCAGAAAACGCAGATTTGTACAATTGTGAACACATTTTATCAAATGTGTACCAGTGTAATGTAATTTTGTTGAACATTTGGACATAATTGAATTGGCAACAACCAAAATTTTTTCGCCAAAGGATACAATTGAATACTTTTGAAACGCTTAGTAATCTGGAAACTCTCTGTAGTTTGCCGCGAACTGTCACTCACTGCAGCTGGAAATGCGATAAGGATTTGTTTACCTTTATAGTGTGCGGTTAATAGTGTCTAGTAGGCAGGCCTATAGTTAGTGATGTTAAGGCATCTCTTCTGGTGTTTCTCTGTGCCCTCTCGGTGTCAGACTAGGCGCGACATCTCCCTGCACTAAATTAATTATTCAATGGTCTAGGCTCCTCCATCCACATACCCATCCACTCCCATACACTCCATGAACCTCCATGTGGTCTTGTATGTAGTTCTCTCTCTACCAATACAGCCCATGTCCGCAATGTTATGCCCTGGGGGCTCTCTCATCTACCTGATATCAGACATACAGGCGCACCGCACACAAAGCCTTTGTCGGTCCCAGCAAGTTAGCCTCCTGCTGTGTGATCTAGAAGATAACTCGCCATAACCTGCCAATCAGATGACTTGAGCAAATGTGTTCACATGTGATCACATTGGATGAGATCTGCTTTTTCTGGTGGCCTGTACTGTAACACTATACATATGTTGTGACTTCCGGCCTTTTTCAATTGAATGTCACGAGAACTAGAGTAGATACGGTGTTCTCGTTTAGAGAGCATTTTTTAGAACTAGAAAAAGTGTAAAAGTTAATTTTGGAAAAATGCGACTTTACTGTCTTTTCACATTGCGCGGTAGAATTAGAGCGTACAAATACAGTAATACGTTTTCATTTTCTTTATTGAACCTTTTTCAAATAATTTTATGTTATTTTATATTCAAGTTATTATTTTTTTACTGTAAGTCTAGAACATCGTGTATACGGCGTCTTATAAATATTTTTTAATAATAATAAAATTGCAAAAAATGTGTAACAGAGATAGTTTGCCATCCCCCCTTCTTAGTGGGTGAGTCAGAATTTATTTGGTAATAACAGCTGAATCAATTTGGTTTACATATATCCAACTTTCCCCACATCCATTTCACACTTCGCGATAAATCATTTGCACATAACATAAAGTTAAAATGTAAATATTTGGTTCTTTAAATTTCTTCTGATAATCTAACTGTTTTTAAATTTAATCAACATAATCTGTTAGCGAATTCAATTCCGCTAACCACCCCACAAAGTTAGCTTTAAGCAATATTAGGAGCACGAGGTTGATTGCCAATCAACCTCGTATCACCCCAATAAACGGGGACGAGAAACCCCAAAGGACACACACAAAGGGGGTCAGAGGTTATACCTCCGAGAGAGAGAGAGTGACAGTAGTGAGGGGAGAACACTCCCAGAGAGATGGGAGGGCGAGAATTAGGTTATCAGCCAATGGGGGGGCAGGCATCCGCTGAGTAATATGGCCAAACTAGAGCAGTATATTACCGGTCGGTGTATCACATTCATTTACTCAGTTAGTCAGTTCAGTTAGGGCAGAACGGTAACTCTTGTCACCGTCCACTGCCGCCATCATCATTCAACTATATTACCGGTACTCAACTATCACTTTATTGCCAACTGTGCTTATACTTTATTATATATATTTATACATATGTTACCAACAATGGTCAGAGCAACTCAATAATATCAGAACTCTTTTCACACACACGGCGGGGACGCGTAAACAAGATAACCGGATAAATCGGGATTCTCGGATCCCGTCACAGTGACAAGAACCAGCAGCTGCCCGATACCGCGATACGATAAGACACCCGAAACTAACTGTAACTGCCAGCCATCGATAAAGATGAGTCGAGAAGGAGAGACGACACCGCCGCGGACCCCGGATGGCGACCTAACGATCCGCGAGGCCGCGACGCGACGGTACCGACCCACGACGCCGGATCCGTCGACCATAGGCGATCCGGCAATCCAAACGGAGGGGGGCCGTCTACAGCGAGAGGACGAGTCGAGAGAGGAGAGAGACGAGTCGACAGACACACGACGGCGGTCGACGTGCCGATGTCGCCGGCCAGCCACAGGCCGAGGGCGACGGACAGCCCACCGGAATGGCGACGGTGGGGCCGCCGGTACGACGCCGGACACGGAGGGATAGAGGAGACGTCGGTGACGAGGACGTCGGGGTCAGCGACCGGCTCCGATGAGCCTACAACGCGATCCGGAAGCAACTAAGAGAAGCCAAAGGAGGGGCCAAGATAGACCAGGTGGAGCTAGAGAAGCGGCTAGGTGAGTCGAATAAACATTTTGATTACTTAGTGCTCTTTGGGCAGGGAGAACTAGCCGATGAGAGAGCGAGAGGGGTTGCCACCGAACTGTTTGAACTGTGGGAATGCAGGGGTATGGAGCCTGGTGTAGTGTACATAGGGCCATACTTAGTCGATGCCCGGGGAATTAAATTAGTGGGTTGGAGGAGACCGCAGGAGGGCGAATCCGAGGTTAACCCCGAGGATTCGGTCTCGTCGGTCGGCGAAAATTCCGGAAGGCGGGGGAAAGTTAGTAGGACGGGAAGGCGGAGGGAGTCCGTCGCAACCGATAAGTCTGCTACATCCTCCGCAAAAGTAAGACGGGTGCTAGAAATAGATCTGGCGTGCCAACTCGATCTGGCGGCGCTAGACCAGAGAGAATTAGAGAGACAGTTGGAAGAAGGGAGTGCGTTATTAGAAAAGGAGAAAGAACTGGCTAGAGAGAACAGAGAGAGAGCCGAAAAGGTCGCGAGAAGTTTTAAGGAGTGTGAGGAAATAGGGAGGATAGAAAGGAAGGAGCAAGAAGAGCGTGAGGCGAGAGAGGAGAATAGACGTGAAGAGCGTGAGGCGAGAGAGGAGAATAGACGTGAAGAGCGTGAGGCGAGAGAGCAGAGTGAGCGAAAAGAGCGCGAGGCGAGACGACTGGAGAGAGTTGTGAGAGAGGCGGAGTTAGCCGATCAGAGTTCAGGAGAGGATAGAGAGAGAGAAATAACGGGAAAGCGTGTGCGGGATGATATGCACGCCCGGTTGAGGGGGCTTATGCAATATCAAGCCAAACAGAAGCGCCGACTAGAACTGGCACAGATGGGGCTGTCAGAGAGTGAGGCTGGCTCGAGTAGTATTTACGAGGAGCCAGGAGTTAGGGAAACATTTATTAATACCCCACTTACAGGGACCGGACGACAGACCCGAGACTGGTGTGACCGTACGGGCAGGGGGGGGGGGGGGGGGGGGGGGGGTAATAATGATAATAATACAGTAGAGGACGTTAATATTAATAGTACCGTAGTGGATAACCCTAATCAAACTTTTGTTGCAGGAAATAACATTTTGTCTGATGGTAGTAATTTAAATCCGAGCCATTCTAATATAAACGTAGGAAATAATTCAAATAATCTAAATCTGAATTTACAAAATAATTCAAATAATCTAAATTCGAATTTACAAAATAATTCAAATAATATAATTACGCAAAATAATTCAAATAATCTTATTTCAAACGAACAGAATAATCCCGTTTCTAATTTAGGCGTGCAAAATAATTTAATTGATTTGGAGGACTTAATTGATTTAACAGATAATACTGGTAATGGTGCTATTAATATGAACGTGGCGGACGTGCATAGCCCGGCAAATGAGGGCTTGGTAGGCCACGTAGTCAGTAGGCAGGAGGTGGCGGGGGTGAGAAACCCCAATGAGAGCCTGGTAGGCCACGTAGTCAGTAGGCAGGAAGTGGCGGGGTTGAGCCAACCCGAGGGGGGCCTTGTAGGCCACGTAGTTAGTAGGCAGGAAGTGGCGGGGTTGAGTCAACCCGAGGGTGGCCTGGTAGGCCACACAGTAGTAGAGAGAGAGGCGGGGGTGAACGGACCCAGCCGCAGTAGGGTTAGTGTGTCGACTAGAGAGGGGTGTAGAAGTGAAGTAAGAGGTAGTGGAGTGATAGGCGGCGAGCGGGGGGGGGGGGGGGGGGGGCTACAGGAGCCCCACAACGAGAGAATAGCGGCGAGAGGAGGGGGGCAAAGAATGTCCCACAGGCGTTGGCGGATAATGCGCGAGGCGAATTAGGTGAACCGCAGCACCTGGCGATGGAGTATAGTAAGGGGGTTACGAGTATCCCTGGCGGCGTGCGATCGAGCAGAGAGAGACAGGTTGACGTCGCGAGAGGGCGGGCGACGAAACGTCGAGCCCGATCAGAAGAGGGAAGAAGAACAGTGGAGTTTAACCGGGAGGTCGACGAGAGATCTCACGAATGGGGATACTGCACTGCAGAGAGAAGAAGGAAAGAGAGTAGAAGAAGTGTCGTCACGAACGACAGGAGAGCGAGGACGGATAGTGAGCCGTCGGTAGTAGAGATGGAGACGGAGAGTCAGTGGGGTCGGACTTCGGGAGATTGCCGTCGTCCCGGGGAAACGCGACCTGATGAGGCGTACTACGCGTCGAGAGAGGGGTACGGGATGCACCGGTACGAGGACGAGAGCAGTAGAGGGGGTCGAAGAGAAACTTCCCGACGGGATCTGCCTAGCGATCGAGAGTACGGTAGCCACGGGGAGGATTATTCGAGAAGATTAAACTTCGATCCCGAGCGACACATACAGACTGCAGGACATACTGTAGGCCTTACTGCACATACCATAGGCCATGCTGGGAGAGATAATGTAGGCGATAGGATAGCGCGGACGACGGGATTAAACCCGGAAGTCGCGGAGTACATACCGGCAGGTAGGCCAGAAGTGGATAGGCCTATACCGGTACCAGCACAGCAGTATGACTACAGCATGCAAGGACATAACATATATCCAGGGGAGGGGAGAGTTATTGCGGATAGGTGTATGGGCCCCAATATATTAACATCAACCCCAGTACCAAACATACCGGTGGGGGGGGGGGGGGGGGGACAGGGTGACATTCCCCCATCACAATATCAACAATACACCCCAATAGGAATAAGAACATCGAACCCCTTGGACGAGAATAGATCGTGCGACACCGAAATATGGAGGGGGCCGCTACCCCCAATGATATATCCGAGTCAAAGGAAAGCAGCAGACAGGACGAACAGACCGCACCCAACGGGAGAATCTATACAGCATCCATCGAACCCATTGGAAGCACAAGCAATGGGAATGGCTACACTAATCGATGCATTAAAAACTAGGATCGAGTTACCACCCGTAGAACCATTTAAATTCGATGGAAGTAGACCGGAAGAATACCTACAGTTTCGGCGCATGTATAGTAATGAAATACTAACGAAGAATTTGACACAAGCGGAGTGCCTAAAGTATCTGCAAGTGTATACAGGAGGCCCAGCATACGACATCGTGAGGCAATACCAGGGCATCGAGGGTGGCTTCACGACAGCATGGCGGGCACTAGACAGGGAGTACGGGCACCCAGCCAAGATCATCCGGCAAACCCTGAGAGGTATAACATCGGGTGGCCTACAGGATAACCCCGTTAGCATAAAGACATTCGCTAACAAAGTCGAGAAAGCGCTAATCGTGTTAAAGACGCTGGACGCGCCATACGAACTTAACGCATCCAATAACATCACCACGATAGCGCAGGCACTGCCGATGTGGTTGCGCAACAAGAGGAGGAAGATCGCCTTCTCCACTCGAGACAGGAAGGGTGCGGAACCGGGTTTAGAAGAAATGTCGAGCTTCTTAAACTATGAAGCCGAACTAATAACGGACCCAGTCTATAGTGAGGATAGCCTGGGAAAGGGATCAAAGACCGAATACCACAGGCCGAAACCAGAACATAACACGGCGAACGCATTGCCAAAGCTCAGACAATCACTGCCGTATGCGGCAACGCAGGGGACTGCTAGTCCACAAGTAGCCGGGGGTAAGACCACACCATGGAGCGGACAGGGGAAAAATAACAACACAAATAAACATAACCCCAGCACACCCAGTAGGCCGAACCCAAGCAATAAGAACAGTAGGGACTTTGGTACAAACGCAAGTGCGATACGCAGCGCACTGTATAAGGATGGCTACAACCCAAAGAACAAATGCCAATTACATACAAATGCACTTCATCAGACCATGAACTGCAGGTACTGGCAAGCACTACCCAGGGAAGATCAGGTAGAATACGCGAGGAGAAATGAAATTTGTTCTCAATGTGTGATGAGTGGACATAGAGCTAACCAATGCAAGGAAACGCCAATTAAGTTCGGTCAAAGTAAAGGTCAGACGATGGCAACAAGCACCGTAGGGGCGAAGAAGAGAGGAACGGTACTACTAGGGGTAGTACCAGTAAGGATAATTGGGGAAGGCAATCGATCAGTGACCACACTGATGCTGGTCGACAGTGGAGCAGCCTTCACGCTGGTTGAGGACTGGGTGGCCGAAGAGATAGGATTGAGAATGAGGCCAAGTAGAATGGCGGTAACAACCATCTCCAGCAAAGATGAGGTCCTGGAGATGAGGACCGGACGGTGCGCAATAGCAGCGATAGCACCGGGATGCGACTACGGGGCGACCATCGACCCCGTCCAGGTGATAGAGTCGATAAATATCAACGCCAGGCGACCAACCAACATCGAGGTCGAGCAATATAAATTCCTGGACAGTATCGACTTCTCAATCCCAGAGGTGGACGTTAGGAAGGTATCCATTATAGTAGGAATGGACTGCCCGACGGCCCACGAGAGAATGCAAACGGTCTTCGGCGAAGACAGGCAGTGTGACCCGGTGGCGATTTTAACACCATTCGGGTGGACGCTAACCGGCCCAATCAGAACCAATATACCATTCAGTGTAACCGAGAGTTCAGGGTGCATGGTGCCAGGAACTGTTGAGGAGATAGAGGAGAAACAAGAGACGGGCGATAGGGGGAGACAGCTAGAAGTGGAAGCAACACCAAGAGAGTGGGCGGAGGAGAATGGCTTGGATGCAGAAGATTTAGAGGCAATGGGATGGAACAAGGATGTTCCCAGCAAGTATCGGTATGGGGATGGAGAGGAGTGGACGGCGAGATGTCAGGAGGACAACCGTCCGGAGGAGTGTCCGGAGGAACGTCCGGAAGAGACGCCGGTCCGGTTGAGAGGCATACCGAAGAGGGAGAGGCTGAGTAAGAAGACAAGATGGAAAGGGAGAAGATGTGAGATGATTAGACCAGGGGCAGAGAAGCCCAAGAGTAAAGGTAACAAAGAAGCCAGGAAAGTAGAAGGTGTGTTACACACGCACACGGGACTGGCACAGTGCGAGGGGGCATTACATATGCAGACATCGTGTATACCGAAGGATGAACAGGGGTCATCAGGCCTTTAATGCCAGCGCACATATTAAGGGGGAGGCCAGCAGAGGTGGCATCTAAGATTAAGGATGAAAACAGGGGCGGCATTATATTGCCGAACGACAAGTTGAAGGGTGGCACTTTGCCGCCAAGGGACGACCACGAGGAGATCAGAGACATAGAGAACAGGCAGCACTTTCCAAATTTAAGGACAGGAGAAAAGGGAAGGTCAATTCCAAGAGAGTTGGAATTGACAAGGAGAGCGGGGCGAAGAATCAGAGGTCCTACAGGGGGGCAGTGGGAGAACTGCCTGCTAGAGGGCGCACCTTAGTCGAGTTTAGTTTAGTCGTCCAAGTTTTGGACTGAGGGGGGTGGGATTGAGGGCGAGACGCCCTTCCCACACATAAAAATAAAAAAAATAAATAAATAAAGAAAGAGTAAGTAGGCAGATAGTTAGATAGTTAGTTAAGTAGTAAGAGGGTACGTAGTACCGCTAGTTAGATAGTTAGTTAGTAGTAAGAGGGTACGTAGTACCGCTAGTTAGATAGTTAGTTAGTAGTAAGAGGGTATGTAGTACCGTTAGTTAGATAGTTAGTTAGTAGTAAGAGGATACGTAGTACCGTTAGTTGAGAGAGAGTTAGAGGTTAGTAAGAGGGTACGTAGTACCGGTTAGTAGGAGTCAGTTAGAGGTTAGTAAGAGGGTACGTAGTACCGGTTAGTAGGAGTTAGTTAGAGGTTAGTAAGAGGGTACGTAGTACCGGTTAATAGGAGTTAGTTAGAGGTTAGTAAGAGGGTACGTAGTACCAGTTAGTAGGAGTTAGTTAGAGGTTAGTATGAGGGTATGTAGTACCGGTTAGTAGGAGTTAGTTAGAGGTTAGTAAGAGGGTACGTAGTACCGGTTAGTAGGAGTTAGTTAGAGGTTAGTAAGAGGGTACGTAGTACCGGTTAGTAGGAGTTAGTTAGAGGTTAGTAAGAGGGTACGTAGTACCGGTTAGTAGGAGTTAGTTAGAGGATAGTAAGAGGGTATGTAGTACCGGTTAGTAGGAGTTAGTTAGAAGTTAGTAAGAGGGTACGTAGTACCGGTTAGTAAGAGTTAGTGGAGTCAGAGGTTAGTAAGAGGGTACGTAGTACCGGTTAGTAAGAGTTAGTGGAGTTAGAAGTTAGTAAGAGGGTACGTAGTACCGGTTAGTAAGAGTTAGTGGTAGAAGGGTATGTATAATATAAGTATTAGTTAGTAGTGAGTAGCGAGAGGGGGGCACGTGAGTACAGCTGGATAAATCGTATAGGCCACGCGACCCATACTATTGTACTGCACAAGCCCACAGAGTAGGCCAGAATGTGGATTATAAAATAGAATAATCCATTGGCAGGAATAAGTAGTAGCACAGTAGTAGGATTGAATTAAATTAAAATAGAATAAAAGGTAGAAATTAGACAAATGATGGTAACAGTAGGAAAATATTCTGGAACATAATTAAAGTTATTAACCAATTAATCGGGTTTTTCCGATATTATTACTTATTAAAAATAACTAGATTAACATAGAGTTCTATTGCTGAGTTATTCTATCCCGGGGAATAATAACTGCTGAGTAATCATTCTGTATCACTGTCAGATCAGTACATGCAGTAAGCTTACTAGCGGTACTAATTTGTTTAGTTTAATTATAGTAAAATAGACATTCTAGAATATATATTGTTACAATTGCAGTTAAGTATTAAAAAACGTAAATGATGCTAAAAAATATATCATCACCTGAATCTCCTTTGCAATATTATTTGTTTGGTTCCAGTCAATTTTGGGGCCCTTAAGTTCAGTAGTGCCGATATTTTTTATGTTAGCTAGTGTTTTTTTTACTAGATAGTATATCTTGAAAAAAGGTAATATTGTTTTTTTGGTGTTTTTTAATATTGGTGAATGTTCTAGAACCTTAGCAGATATTTTCAATGGTAGCTAGTAGATTACTAGCTAGTATGTTTTAAAAATAAAAAAATGTAACCTATTACAAGAAATATCATTAATATTTTTGGTCATATTTTTTGGTCAGCAATAACTGTTTAAACCTGAAATACCAATGTTATCACATATTTTTTATAATAATTTAAAAATACTAGCTAGTAAAAAAACATTACAGAGCTACCATAAAAAACATATAGGCCTATACTAATGTTTTAGAAAACAATAACAAAAGACAAAAAAATACAGTATTTTTTAAAGTTCAAATAAGGTCACACAGGCTACACTAGTGCCTACCGTAGATATAGTTTAACTTAGTTAAACTCTATAAAATATATATACTACAGTATATAATCTAAGTTGAACTTAAACGTTCGTGGGGTGTTCGCGCAACACGACGTGAGCAAAGCCTTAGCATATAGGGGACCCATTAACGAGTTGTTTGTCGTTCGTTTTCTAACAAAATTCCGATTCTTTCTAAACTTTTGCCGGACTACTGTACGTATATACGTACCAAATTTCGTTTAATTTAAACAAGGAATGACCGAGTTATTAGCGATCAAAAATATACGACGACGACAGACGACGACGACAGGCAACTCGTTAATGACACCCATATATATGCTAAGGCTTCGCTCACTTCGTGGCTCGCCCCGCAAGCGAATTCTTTCTTGACAAGATGGTGGCGGTGGCGGGATGGACTGGGTGGGGGTGGATATATGGTGGCGGGATGTTTAGATGTATTAGAGATTCAATTGGATAGGGATCAGTTGACACTGATGGATGAAGCTGATAATGAGATTCTACAAGTGAGGCCTTAGATGTGGACGATTTTAAAATTTTGAAGGAGAAGGGGCTAATTGGATGTGTACACACACCACTTATGTTATCAATACTCTTTATTGCTTATTATGCATGTACTTTAGTTGTCGAACTGGACAGGAAATGCGGGACATGAATGTCGGTGATATTCATCACCAATTCAGATATTTCTCCCCAGGGAATAATAACCGT
The DNA here is from genome assembly GCA_032718475.1 of Nemertoderma westbladi. Classification (NCBI taxonomy): domain Eukaryota; kingdom Metazoa; phylum Xenacoelomorpha; order Nemertodermatida; family Nemertodermatidae; genus Nemertoderma; species Nemertoderma westbladi. The sequence goes on along the minus strand of JAUCBJ010007069.1, from coordinate 12,760 downwards.
CTTGAAATAAAATATAATACACATAAAGAATTACAAAATTTAAAATATATTATATTTGTACCCCCAAAATATCCAAGCCCCATTTTAATACTTCTGCCCCCAAACTAAAGCCCTTTTAGAAATGTGGGAATCCTGGTAAAATTGGTTAATAACTCACTTATTACCAGGTTATTTAGTTATTTTCCTCATTATTTACCCTCGGGCCAGTTATAAACCCTCGGCTTCGCCTCGGGTCTATAACATGTCCCTCGGGTAAATAACTCGTAAAATAACTAAATAACCTGGTAATAAATTATGTTATTCCCCATTAAAAACTGTTTAAAATAACAATACAATGGTGGGCTATGTAAAAAAATATCCGAATTCGCCCTAGGGAAAATAACCAGTTATTATTCCTATCCCGCTTTTGGTAGCTTAGTTACAGCCAATCAATTAGAATATAATAATAAAATATAAAATATTCGCATATTAATAGGTTCCATCCACTAGCTACCATGGATACAATTCACAACCACTTTGATTATAACTTAAGACATCGACAGTAATGTACAGAGGCGCTTGCATACGTGGAAGATGTATATTAAATCTGGAACTGATTTTAAAGATTGAGACCTGATAATATGAGGAGAGTTCTAGAAATTCACATTTGTTGCAATTCCTTCAATGATCAAATGTCCCTTTGATATTCAAGCAACTAAATTTTACGGTAGCTATGTTTTAGGTAAGCATAGCTATGATTTTCGACACTGGTTCCGTTCTCCTACTTTCCCGTAAAAAAATTGTTATCGTAGCACTTGTTAATTTTTAAATATAATTTCAATTTATTATACTAGTTCCTTTTAAAAAATATTATTCTAGAAGGAATACCGTTTTGACTAGAGGTCTGTATAGCACTACATTTTTAAAACTTATATCATTGGCAACGTTGAAGAGTTGTAGAACAAATGAAAATAATTATATACTATTATAAACCATAAATAAAATAAAATAATATTACGTTCTAGAACATATAGCTAGTTTATTTTTAATTTTAAAATAGTTGGTAAATTAAAAAAAAGTATTTAAATGAATTTCTGAATACATTTAAATGAATATTGAAAATTGTTATATTTCTAACATATACCGGTAGCTAGTTTTTTTTAATTAAAATACCTAGTAAATCAAAAAATTTATTTTTAAATAAATTTCTGAATAGGCCTACATTTAAATTAATATTGAAAATTACCAAAGCACCAAACATTAATAAAACAATTTTTATATTTTTTTAAATTACAAGCTAATTAAAAATTGAAAAATAACTAGCTATGTACTAGAACGTTATATTTTTAATTTTATTTAAGTTCTAGAATTTGTGTCACTGTATAATATTTATATTTTGTTCTAGAACTCTACAATGTTGCCATGGTAACCATGATTTATGGTATAAAAATGTAGTGCTATGCGGATACGGAACTGTTACCTTAGTTTTAATATTTTCTACGTCAAGATTCAGTCCCCAAATCTGCAAAACTGTTATAACAAAAGTACGTTATTCAAGAAAGATCGATCGCTAAGGAGACGGGGGGGGGGGGGGGGACGTTGTTGGACGCAAATCCCATCTCGGCGAATTTATATTTCGTCTTAATGTTAAATTAAAAATTAAGGGAAATGAGCGTTTACAATTGCACTCTCTATTCTAACCAAAACAATAAGTTAAAGACAATAGAACAGGTTACAGTTGTATTTTTTAGGAGTAATCAGCTGTTATTTGCGTCGATTTTACCCTGGAGCGGTATAAAAGTAAAAAAAGTAAAACTTTTATTCGACCGTTAGGCAAGGGATTACGTGCAAAGTCGGGCGACCTATTTACAGTGCGGGCCCCCTCGAACTATACTCCACAGAGGAAAAGCCAGTACCGGTACTCATTTAGTTACCATTTGCAAGAAAAAATGCGCCCTTGTTACACCCGCTTTTTATTCCGTCGAAAGTCCCCTTATCTAGCTGGGAAATAAATCTGAGAAATAGAGCTAAAAAATTTACGCTATTACCTACTATATAAATACATAATTTAATAAATGTATTGATTGCTCTACTGCGCAGAAAGGCCACATATGAAAGCATTAAAAATGACTGAAATAATAGACATAAAATAAGATTACTGAAATAATGTCTACCATAAGTCATAGTCGTTGAATTAAATCGTATCCATATAGGAAAATAATAGTGATAAAATATATATGCATAGTTATTTCCCCCCAAAAATACCAAGCCCCATTTTTAATCAACTCCCCCCAAACAAAACCCTTTTAGAAATGTTTGAAGCCTTAAGAAATAAATTACTCGTAGGTGAGTGAAGATAATGGGGAATAACACACTTATTACCCTATTATTGAGTTATTTTCCCGGTTATTTAACCCTTGGGCAGGAACACTAACTTAAAGTCCTTCACGTGTAACGCCATCACTAACTTAATCTTAAGTCCTTCACATGTAACGCCACCACTAACTTAATCTCTAAGTCCTTCACGTGTAACGCCATCCCATCACTAACTTAATCTCTAAGTCCTTCACATGTTACGCCATCACTAAAGTAATCTCTAAGTCCTTCACGTGTAACGCCATCACTAACGTAATCTATAAGTCCTTCACGTGTAACTAAGTCCTTCACATGTAACGCCATCACTAACTTAATCTATAAGTCCTTCACATGTAACGCCATCCCTAACTTGATCTCTAAGTCCTTCACGTGTAACGCCATCCCATCACTAACTTAATCTCTAAGTCCTTCACGTGTAACGCCATCACTAACTTAATCTCTAAGTCCTTCACGTGTAACGCCATCACTAACTTCAATCAAGAAGTTCTTACCCGACACAACACGCCTAATTCCGTTTGACAATTGTAATGGCATGACGTTGACTTTAAGAAGTACTGTTTTAGAACCGAAATAAAGAAAGGTAAAAAATCATGAGCTTTTCCTAAACCCTTTACGTAGTACTAGGTACATTCCTAATGACGGTATTTTTTGTAGATTTACGTTTTCGCACAATGCTCGAGTTCTAATGAACGAATTCCTATAATTCTTTTACCTGCTGGGCTGGTAGCTAAATAAATCGCCGTTTAGAAATATCTTACTTGGAGATGTTGTGAATAAATAAAAAAAATCGATGTCATGAAAACGAGCGTTACATGGTGGACAAAATCCTAGTGACGGCGTAATTAATTGTTAGTAAATAGTAAATATATAAAATGTGAGTAGCTTCGGTTGAAAACCACCAATAGCATGTGAAAGAGCATTAAATTTGCTTTATTTTGATGTATGGTATGTGGAACCTTTGCTTTCATTGCTTTAGCTCAGAAGCCAAATACTTAAAAATAATTCAATGTGACATTTCAAAAAACATGCATTTTCGATATTTGAAATGGTGTCATTCTCTAGGTTGTGGAAGGAATCTGTTGAAAATTTGCTGAAATATGAGCAGATTTCCGCTCTTCCGATTGGTATATAGGTTCATGGGGTTAAATCTGTGTCGTTTGGAAATATAACCGTGCGAATGCATGGCCATTTTGACATAAAAGTTTGGCCACTTTTTGTGAGAACGACCCACATACATAATTTTAGTTAATCTGTGTCCAACAATATCACCGGAAGTAGAGAAACGTTTCTTACAAACATTACAGTTACAGAGTCTCCCCACTGCGGATACATTTGTGGCTCGATACATGATGGCGTTGGGAAAAACATTTCCCGCATGTATCGCACAGTGCCGGATTAAGCCTCTGGTGGCCCTAAGGCACATTTTAGTAATTTCCAAAAATGGCCCGAAAATTTATATTTTTCCGCAAATCCTTTCAAAAGAAAAAGCTGCTAAAAACAACAGAAATGGTGAAAATGTTCTGAAGGAAATATAAAGTATTTTCGCTGGATGACTGACTGCGTGCAAATTAGTACTAAGTACATTAATAATAAGTACTTTGCGATTATAGTTTTATTCAAGAATTTTAACATTACTAAACTGCATATTATGCCTATAAACCCTTTGCTATAAAAAGTGTAATGGTTTTGGTAGAATTTCTCAAACTTTAATTTTTAATATATTACACCTTAATATCATTGTAATAAGTTGTTTGAGAAGAAGAAAATGAGAAAGCGCGTCACCGGAAACGGAGGCCGAAATGTACTGGTGCGCTACTGTGGTGATACTAAATGCGCTGGTTCAACCCCCGGTGACCCGTTTTCTCATATTTACCATTTCTGAACAACTTATTACAATATCATTCATTAAAGTTGCATTAACAGCTCAACTACAATTCATTTATATTACAACTCCTGTGGCCACCGAGTGAGATGAGTGATATGTCACATCATAGACATACCCAGAAACTGTTCTAAACAACTACAATTCAATGTACAATTTATCCCTTAATATCATTAATACCATGAATAATAACATTACCCCAAATCTATTTTTTTTATTTATAAATTTTGTTTTTATATATTTATAAATGATTGGTGATCTTTTATACTATGAACACGAAAATACTGTAGATAGCTTCATAAACCGTTTGTTCGAAAAATATGGAACCACGTTTTGTCACCTTTTTTTCAAAAGTTGTATAAATTTTGAAGCATTTATAGGCCTATGTAAACTAGAAAGACAGCGAACTGGCTGGAAGGAGCCCGGGGGGGAAGAATCCTAGCCAAGACTATTACAAATGAACTATGTCAGTCAGCTGTAGGCCTAGTAAGTAGGCCTAAACTAAACAATTGTCTAAACTGTAAGGCGTGAGGCTAGCTGACTTTGTGGATCGTCCCACATAATAAAAAATTAAACTTTGCTACCACTAACAAAAATATAATATGAAGCAAATAATTTCATTATCAAGCACGTTTACAAGATATAAGATTACCGAATATTTATGAAAAAATGCCCATGATGCACAACCAGGACACCGAGCGTGTGATGACCCTGAACCCACCATAGAACCACCCTATATTATAAATGCGACTCCATTTCCATACGAATATTACAACACCGACTGCTAAGGCAATCAACCAATGCTGCATTATAGAACAAAACTAACAATAGAAAGGGGTAGCTATAGTTACTAAAACTAAAACACAAACAAAGCGCAAATATCCTAGCTGTTCCACATTAGTGTCAGTTGTAAAAGCCTTTGCTGAATTGCCCCGTTATTTTTATTATCTTTTACATTAAAATACTCTGTAGTTGATTTAATAGGTGTAAGAGACCGTATTATTGCTGTATCGGTGTTTTTTAGAGGATCTAAGACCTATTTCCTCCGTATGTGTACTGTGAAAGGCATAGTTGATGATTCTATGGCAATTCCATGACGCAAAGGGTGATAGCTACTCTTGAACAGTAGTTACTATGACTACGGTTAACAGCTGATATTCATACGTGTTGATTTTCTTTGTTCTACGGCGTCTCTCAGTTCAGTCAGCCAATCAGAGCATTTTTATGGCTCTTGTAGAGAAATTTCCTAGAAATCACGTAATGCTTTATGTGCAGTATTTACATTCAGTCCTGAGCCAGGAGAGACCGGCTTGGAAATATTTTGTGCCTTTCTGTTTTTAGCTTAACACTAGTAGGCTTAATTATAAGGACATATATCCGTTATCAAACTAATGAACTAAACATAACTCAACTCAACAAACCATAACTGACTGATGATCTGCATGTACCACATACCTGTGCATACGTTTATATTGTTATACTGCTATTTACTGTCGGTTCTTCATAATATGGTTGATGAATTATTATATTTGGAATAATGATAAATAACCCCGAAAACCCAATATTCTTGATATACCGAAGGTAAGAGAGAAAGGTTATATATAACGATTGTGACTTATGTTAAAGTGGTTTGAAGTGAATCTAATGTTATTTGATAGACCCTACATGAGTCGGTCCGTGTTCCTTTTATATGTGACTAAAATCAGTGAAAATCGGCAGATTAGTGTGCAGTATTGTGCAGCATTGTGTATGAGTGAGACTGATAACGAAGCATTTCCTAAAGAATGCGCCATATATGTGAATTATAACTAAGCCATATCGTTGTGAGTAGTTTAAGTCATAACTCTGTTTATATAGATAGAGCGCCACGTCCTAAAGGAACTGTTAATATTCCCCGAAGGTGAATAATATTGTCAGAGATTATATAATACTGTCAGTCGAATAATACATTAAGCTTACATAGCAATAAGATTAAGCCGTCGAACCCAATCTCCCGGGTATATCCAGCGGGTGAATGATCGCGCACAGATTGGTTTCGACTAGTGTAGTGAATTAAATACTTGTCATAGGCTAAAAGTGATTTATTATCTAGAAGACATCCTAATTTGGCGGGTTAAACTGCCAAAGGTCTAAAAGCGCGAACAATAACGGATATATCTTCTTTATTGCAGTAAGCAATAAAGTTGAAAGTACCGGTCAACCGGTAAACCTGAACGGTACATCTGTAGGTCAGTAGGCCCAACTGCCAGAACCGGTACTGCCGTAGGTCCGTAGGTCCAACTGCCAGAACCGGTACTTCTGTAGGTCCGTAGGCCTAACTGTCCTAACCGGTACTTCCCGTATAAGTACATTAGTATTATTCGATTTGATTGTTGCATACCGGTAGGCTGTTTAAGAGATTAGGGACTGTACACCCCTTGTTTCTTTTGGAGCTTACTTATTTCTGTCAGTTTTATTTATTTGTAGGCCAGTATTGAACAGAAGGCGTGTAAGCCTGATCATATTGTACAGACAATTTGTAGGCTGGGCTGTTGTCTGATTGCTGTTAAGTCTGAACGGATTGCAGTGTATGTAGATCACCTGTCCGATAAAGAACGGTTAGGAAGTAGGGGCAGCCAATGCTGTAAGGTAAACCCCCAACTAAAGAATAAGTCGTACTACTGGGTTAGAACGCATACTACCTAATCATTTCGGAGTCTGCATGTCCTGTCGTTTATTTAGGCTTGAGAGTAGTCTGCCATCGTTTAGTCTGTACTTTGTTTGTGTAAGTCTGTACAGGTAGGGTATAATATTTATTTAGATAATTTGTAGGCTGGATAGTTGTCTGGCTGTTATTAGGTCTGAACGGATTGCAGTGTGTGTAGAGCCTCTGTCCGATAAAGAACGGTTAGGAAGTAGGGGCAGCCAATGCTGTAAGGTAAACCCCCAACTAAAGAATAAGTCGTACTACTGGGTTAGAACGCATACTACCTAATCATTTCGGAGTCTGCATGTCCTGTAGTTTATTTAGGCTTGATAGTAGTCTGTCAGTGTTTGGTCTGCATTTTGTTTGAGTGGTTTGTACGCGTAGCGTAATATTTATTATTCAGAGTTTATGCGATTATTCGCAACATTCATTCCCCAAGTTTGTTCCTACAATAATTGTGTTTGTTATACATACCGCTATAGTTAAATTAACCCCGGTACTACACGGGCTGCTTGGCGTAGGTAAAGACTGGTGATTTTGTGCACCGGTCACTCCAGCAGATGCCGTGGTTCTTTTAGCTGTTCAAGTATATTTAACTACTGATTATATGTTGTACAAGTACTCGTACCTAATTTAGGGTTTAGTGTACAGTGCTTTCCGAAAGTAATTAGTGTAGGCATTATATTTGTGTTGTAAAGTGGTTGATAGGCACGTTCGATTAGCTCTATTAACTTCTAGGTAGGAACACTCCGTGATACATAACGTAGTACCTATAGCGATACGGCTATAGGTCGTCAGGCGGTGGTATTTTCCTATCTGGACAACGCAGTGTATTTACTACTACGTATTATTTTCAAATACCGCAGTACCCTGTCCGTTGTAATAACCAGAATTCTAACCCTTTGTTAGGCTGGTTTGTAGACTTCTTGTAAAATTACCCTGAAAATTCGTATTTTGTGTTTTTGTAAATTTTTGTGTTTATTTAGAGATTGTAATCTCACCCGAATTGTACGTAATTTGTAGTATTAAGTAACTTAGGTAAATTAGCATTATTTGTTTTAGTGTCCTATAAGTAACACTTCACTAAAAGCGCACCGCTTTGTGTAGTGATTACTCCCCAGAAATAATAACATTTATTTCAAGCATTGACTAAAGCCCATTAAAACGGGTATATATTTATTATAAATCAAATCTAACGATTTATAAATAGTAGGCCTGCCATACAACCATTAGGTCTCAATATCAGTTGGATTACTGCTCAAATAACGGTAATAAAGTAAGTAAGGTAACCAAGTAACTCTTGAAATTCAGAAATTCTGTTATTTAAAATAATTGATATACCGGTATTTACAATAGGCTTATTATATTTATTTCTATAAATTTTAGGTTGAAATCATACCGGTATTCTGTAATTAATTCTAGTTTGTAATTATACTTATATATATACACTATAAGTGTAAACTGCATACCGGTATTTACGATAGGCCTATTATCTTTATTTCTATAAATTTAGGCTGAAATTATACCGGTACTTGTAATTAATTCTAGTCCAGAATTATATATACTACAAACTGTAAGCTGTATACCGGTATTCCGATAGGCCTATTATATATTTATATATATTTGTGCTAAAATTATACCGGTATTCTGTGATAAACCTAGTCTGTAATAATAGTTATATATACTATAAGCATACCGGTATTCTAATATATTATATATATCACGCTACACTGAGTAGCAGTACCGGTAATTAATTACTAGGCTAGCAGTTAATACTGAGTTACTAGACTTGCTCAGACTGTAATACAGCAGTAGACATTCAAGTGTACACATAAACATGTCTGATACTAAGCAGAACCTGTCAGACAGTTTATTAGATGTAACTATCTGCGACTCAGATAGAGGCGTAGAACCGTCTAGTCGTAAGTTCAGTTCACCTCCCACTGTGAGGAAGGTCATCCCTCCAGTAGTAATAAGAGAACCTAGGCTGGTCCAACATCGTAGGTCTATCATAGGCACGCGAGCTCAGGTCAAGCGGAACCAAGAAGCAGCGGAACAGCGACAACCCGCGAGCCAAGAACTTATTTCTCAGCGGCCCGACAGCTCCAGTAGTGAAGATACTGCAGAACTGACACCCGAGCGCGGAGCAAGGATGACGGATGAGGCTTATTCAGATCCCCTTCTCATCCTTCCTGCAGCCGTACTCACTAGGTTATTGATTGCAGTGGAAGAACACCAGATCGATTGGGCGAGAAGTCAACGATCAACTAAAGATAATTATGCGGGATACACGAGTGAAGAACTGAAGTCTATTGTCGAGTCGCAATGGAACTTCCCCGGACCCGGACTCCCGTTTGATTTATCAGAAGCTGCCTGGGAAGACATACACCGGATGGGAGTAGCCAAGGAAACCATCGATCCAGCTGTGTGGAAGAGGTCCGCAGCCGGATACGCACAGGGATTCTTCAGCTCTATGGAGCGAGTAAAAGGACAACTGTTTCAACAACCACAAGGACCTCAAGAGCAGGGACAACTGCTTTATCAAGTTAGAGAAAGAATTCTGCGAATCAGGCTAATCTTATCAGCCTTTGAGGAGGCTTCTAAACGAAGACAGGACACGTCGTTGCAAGTTGCCGTAAAGACTTGGTTTCAACGGGTGAGTCTCCAGGTTCAAGGAACAGCTCAGTGGAAAGCTCAGCTGGAGGAGCGATCAACCCATGGAGAATCAACAGACGCTACTTTTTCCCAAGTGGAAAGTGAAGCGACGGCAGAGAAACCGCATAAGAGGGATGCCATTGACATCTATCTGTCAGACTATCAACGTTTTTTAGGTGATGACGAGTTGAGGAGAAGGTTAGAGGGACTTAGCCCTAATAGTGAAGGAACCAAGCTTGTGTTGGATGCCATCGATGTGGAAATGAGGGCTGCGAATCAGGCTAAATTTGATGAACAACTCCGCCTGACACGAGTCCAAGAAGAACAAGTAAAGAAAAAACGCATAGAAGACAGAAAGAAAGCAGCAGTGGTAGCTGCAGAAGCAGAAAGAAAAGCGGCAGCGGCAGAGGCAGCGGCAGAGGCAAAAGCGGCCGAAGCTGAAAGAAAAGCGGCAGCGGCAGCGGCAAAGGCAGCGGCAGAGGCAAAAGCGGCCGAAGCTGAAAGAAAAGCGGCAGCGGCAGCGGCAGCTGCAGAAGCAAAAGCGGCCGAAGCTGAAAGAAAGGCGGCAGAGGCAGTGGCAGAAGCAGAACGGAGAGCGACTGAAGAAACCACCCAATTAGAATTGGAAAACATTCAGGAGAATCAAGACTGCATAAATAAACAGTTAACAGCTAGTAATATGCAGATGATGAATCGATCTACTCCCAAAAGACAGGGATATACATCATCTGAAGAAGGCGATACCACCGATACTGAAGGCAAAGGAAATAGATCTCGTCTAAGCAGACGTAAAAGAACATTCCACCGTCAGAAATTGCCTGATTTGCCTCCAGCTGTTAGAAGGCAACTAAATAACACCAACTTAGGTAGTACAGAGCCCACAGACCAAATAATTAAAATAGAAAGACTCCCTACTATAGTAGATGAGCCTGAAATAATTAGGCCTGTTCTTGAAATCACCCCTTCGGTGATAGACACACCTGTGCTCCCTGAAACTACCTCTAAATTCCCTCTGCATAGCACTAAGCTACCTGTGCCCAGTAGAACTGCCCAGGAGACAGTTCAGGTCCTGGACCCCGAGCGAAATATTCAGGATTTGTCGCCCGTTGTCCCTCGTCCGCCCGCTACAACGTTGGCGACTCCCGCTTCGGCGGTCGAATGGGTGGACGAGAGACGACGGGGGATGGATCTCCTGCTCGGACAGATGCAGGAGACTGTTCAACAATTCAAAGGCACAGTAAGGGAAAGTAGGCTAGAGTTGCAAGAAGTGCAGCAAAGTATCGCGCTAGAACGCGATAAATTAGTAAATACACAAAAGGGTATACCACCACCCTCTGTAACAATGTGTCAACCTGTTAGGTCTGAAGTATCGCATGCGCAAGGTGTGGAGCCTACACGCATCTATACTGCTAGCGAAGTAGAAACTCCTATAGTGAACCCTATTAAGGGTAATTATAGACCTGTTGATAATGATATTCCATATAGAACGGATCATAATCCGAGAAATTTATATACCGATAACTCGATATTAAATAACACGATGGCCCAAGAAAGTTTTACGCGTCAAATGGCTAGAACCGAAGCCCGGCAAGCGGTAAAGGTGGGAGAGATCGTCAAGTTCAATGGAGATGAGATGAAATGGTTACCTTTTAATGAATATTACAAAGATAACATACAGAACTCTGTACTATCTAATGGAGAAAAACTTAGATACCTCATCGAGTGCTTGGAAGGATCTCCCAAGTTAATGGCGTTAAAGTTTATTGGACATCCAGACGGATTAAGACAAGTTTGGGATACACTAAACATCAGGTATGGTAATAGGAATAACATCGCTGGGTATTTGTATGCAAAGTTGGTAGCGCCCCGAAAGTTTATTAGCAGCGGGATTATCGAGTTTTCCGATGAGATCCAGGAGATCTGCAGACAATTAGATTGGCTAGGTAAGTCTCATGAGTATCAGAACACTATGGTTATTAGAGCAGTAGCTTCTACTTTACCGAAGGGTGGAGTAGGCACACGCTGGGATAAGAAAGTGTTATATATGATGGAACAACAACGAAGAGACCCTACCATGGCTGATCTCATGTCATTCCTAGATGGAGAAGTGAAATTACAGCTCCTGAAACTGTCCAGAGAGAAGACACCGGAAAACAAGGTAAGTGAAAAACCCGTCTCTAGGAGAAAGGTAACACCAGTGTGTTATACAGACGACGGTGAAAGCCAGACTTCTCAAGGAGAAGATAGCGGGAAAGACACTGATAGATCTTATTACGTAAATAAAATGCCTAAAGATCAGGTAAGTAAATTCAAGTCTCGAACAAATGACAGGAGAGAACAGGTAAGAAAAACTCCCCCTACGTCTCCCAAGAGAATTCAGGTGAGAAAGCCCGAAGAAAAGGCAAGTGTACACAATGTGACTCAGATTAAGGTGAGTAACATCAAACCAAAATGTGCGCTATGTGATGGGACCCATCGCTTGAATATGTGTGATGAATTTCTAAAGAAATCATTAACTGAGAGACGTGAAGTCATGTGGGATAAGCGGTTATGTTATAATTGCCTCAGACAAGGACATCAACGGCGAACCTGTTACTCAGACATAAGGTGTGCAAAGTGTGGTGCGAAACATCATATCTTGTTGCACGCTGAATTCGATCGAAATAGTCCTAATCAGGTAAGTGATTCCGAACTACATGTCCAATTCAGTGATGTGAACGACACTGATCAATCTGAGATGGAAGGATTCTATACGGACGAGTTCTCCGACGAAAACGAATCCTGTTATATGATAAATACCGCAGTGTATCGAGCACTCACATATGAAAAGGATACAGACAGCGACTTCACTCTAACTACTTCTGAACGACAACCATCTTGGAAAGAGCCATCTTCCAATGTAGGGATCCGAGAGTTTCCTGTGGTGCAAGTAAGGGTTCACGGACCTAAGAGGAGTTATGTAGTGAACGCCCTCCTTGACTCCGGTAGTACAGGAACATTCATCGACAAAGAGCTAGCCGAAGACATATTTGCTGGACAACCCAAGTTCCAAACTAAGCTCAACATGTCCGGCATTATGCAAGTTTGGAAATCTACAATAACAGCGGATTATTATGTAGGAGCGTTGTCCACCCCCCAGGACGAACTAGAAGAACATAGCATAAGGTCAGTGAAAATGGTGG